>PISX010021114.1:0-34418 GCA_004024625.1 Mellivora capensis
GCCTAACAACTGAGCTACCCGGGTACCCCACCTCTTTATTTTCATTAGGTATTTTAAATAATGTGCTAATTATCTGTCACCCCAACACACGAAATAGAAGCCAAGACCTTGGCAATAATCTACCATATATCACTTCCACCAACCCACCCTCTGGCTTCACTTAACCAGAACTCTATGCTTTTCATTTCTTTGCTTTCATTTATATGTCATTTCATTGCATCTATATGTGTTTATTAAAAAAAGAATATATATATGTATATATATACACATACATATATTATTTTAGGTGTTTTTAACTTTATTAAATAGGTATCAGGTGGCATGTAATTTCTTAGCACTTACTGTTTTCATTCAATATTAGACTGTTGAGACCCATATCTGCTGTTGCTCATCCTTTTTGGTTACTACTGAATGTCTGAGAAAAATTTCTGAGAAATTATTTTTTCATCCATCAACTTTCAACTTTCATCCCCTTTGGGAAAGCTCTCTGAGCATACTTCCATATCATGTATATACAGCCATGTTCTAACACTTTGCATACTGCTCTGAATTTGTTACTATACTTCTCTTCCCATGTAACCCACAACTAAACTATACACTTTTTGTCTTAGGAATGATGTCTTATTTGAAATGAATGACTAGTCCTCTTTCCTCTTATATCATGCTCAACAAACACCCTTCATTTGGCTAATTCCATTTGCCAGTTATTGTAAGCCACTCTGGATTTGATTAACTTGCAAGCACAAACAATGTCTTTGTTCTTGAGCTGTATGTTAACAACTGAATTTAGAAATGAGGGACTCAAAAGATGTGTGAAGTTTGAGGAGCCTGCTTTAGGTGGCATGGCGACTAACTGAATTTTTCCTATAACACCCATTCTTTACCAGGGTCCCCTTTTTATTTCACACTTTTTCTATTTCATATCTTTGACTTATAGATCAATTTAATTGTGAACTTTTAATTTGTTTCTTTCACTTTGTCTTTGATCTTTTAAATTTCCTACTACTTACAGTATATTTTTGGTTAATTGTATACTGGCTGCTAAAAATTAAAATGACTTAACCCTGAATACTTGTAAAGCAATAAACATAATCCCTAAGGGAAACTAGTTTAGTACAATATATGTATAATTTGCACATTTGTACCATGGTACCAAAGATGTCTTAATGTTTGGTATGTCACATGAAAAAGACAGTATAACCTAGAGATCTGAAATCTGCATAACATGGAAGTGAAATGAGATTTCATTTAACCAACACCATCCTTTAATTGCATTTTTATTCTTCTTTCACCATTAATTAATAGGGTTATGAGATAGCACATCCAACAAGGCCTGCATTTGAGTACTTTAATATAGCCATACAAGATGTGAGAATCTAGCACTGATATTCATTTATTCTATAAAATTTAACATACATGAGGAAAGAAATTTAAGTGAAAGACATTAAAAATATGCTAGGAAAATGAATTAGAAAACTACAGAAGTCAATACTAGACTGGATATGGGGGTGCAGATAGAGAGAACCACCAAATACTGCTTGTTATTGACAAAGTACTGAACTTGGAGGTGAGTGAATCAAAATCATAATTAAAAAACCTCTAATTGGATGCATTCTAATGTTTCTTTTTTTTAAGCTTACCACTTCTTTTTTTTTTTTAAGATTTTATTTATTTATTTGACAGACAGAGATCACAAGTAGGCAGAGAGGCAGAGAGAGAAGAGGAAGCAGGCTTCTGCTAAGCAGAGAGCCCGATGAGGGGCTTGATCCCAGGACCCTGGGATCATGACCTGAGCTGAAGGCAGAGGCTTTAACCCACTGAGCCACTCAGGTGCCCTTAATGTTTCATTTCTTAATATCATCAAGAAACCTGGTTTAACTTGAAATCTGCTTACAGGGCTCTTCAAATTTTCAGAATGAAGTGTCTACTAGGCATATGACAGTGAAGTGACTGCAAAAATTCCACCAGATAAAGAAAGATACCCTTCTTATCCATTTCAAACAAGTGCAGTCTAATATTGAAAGAGATTGCTTTACCCATGAAGGCTCATAGGATCTGTCTTATTCACTGTCTCCTCTATTTATGGGGCAATGATAGGGGTTTTCAGGTCATCATTAAAAACTTTAGCCCGATGTTACCCCATCTCATCATCAATAATTTTAATACCAGAAAACATCCTTTGCTCTGATGAATAGTCTAACAGTCAAATATCCTAGCAACTACTTTTTCTTATTGCCTCTACCAAGAGTACTTAAGAGAAAAGGCTAAGATAAACCATTCGAATTTCATTTTCCTTAACATAAGAATTGAATATGACTTAGCTACTTAAATTAATAGTAATGTCTTCACTGTACTTAGAAACATTCATTTGTCTTCTTTTTAACAAGAAACTAGAAGAGAAATTCCGCAGTCACAGGACAAATGTGGCGTCAAGCCGAAGTGACACATTCATTTTTGTTCTTCCCAAGAACATCTTCAGTTGTGTGTACTTAAAAATGACAAAAGGCAAATAACTACATGAATATAAAAATTCATACGGCTGCTGTAGCATTTGTATATATTATGGCCCAGCATTCAGATTGGTTTTCAGTAAATATTAACTATTATGTCTCACTCTACTGATAGCATTTCCAACAGATTTGAAATATAAGCCATAGATCTGAAAGGACTGTTGATTATTTTGAGTAATGAATGAATGAATTTTGAAAGAATGAATTTTGAATGAATGAATAAAATTTTAAGTAATGAATGAATATTTTAAGTAATTTTAAGGTGAGGTAGTCTGTCACTACTAAGAGCAATCTTTTATATCTTACAAATTATAAGGAAATATTTGGAACATAGCACTCTTTTCAGAAACACATTATTAAAACAAAAAAACATTTTTCCTCTTTAAGAGATGTCACAAATAGGACTTTATTTCTACAGTATAGTCTTTTTCACTCTAATAATCATTTAATGCATAGACTATGTTTTCGATATAATGCATTAAAGATAAAATTGCCCTTATGAAACACTGGAATAAATGTCCTTCTTGAAAATAATAAAAAATTTAAAAGCAAAAACAAAAACAAAGAAATGCCACCATGTTTGTGTATTGGAAGGGCTTAAATTTCAGTGACTGCAATTTCAAAATGGTATGAGAAATAAAAGGTAACTATATGAAACACCCTGTGTAACATAGGGAATGGTGAGGACCAAGGAGAGGTGAAGAACAGATGCCCTGTCTAAACACATTAACATCAAAAAAGCTTTAGATACACAGACCAATGTAACTGAATAAAGAGTCTAGAAATGAGCTCCTGCATATACAATCAACCAATATTTGACAAGGGAACCAAGAATACCCAATGGGGAAGAAAAGTCTCTTCAATAAATGGTGTTTGGAACACTGGATAATCACATGGAAAAAAAACAAAATTGGACCTCTTTTTTATACTACTCACACAAATAACTCAAAATGGATTGACGACATATATAAGACCTGATGCTGTAAAACTTCTAGAAGAAAACAAAGGAAAAATGTTCCTTGATGTGGATCTTAACAATGATTTTTTTGGATATGACACAAAAGCACAAGCAACAAAAGCAAAAACAAGTGAAAGTACATCAAACTAAAAAGCTTATGCATAGTAACAGATAAAATTTAAAAAACCATAAATGAATATATATATACATATAAATATATATATATTTTGCAAACAATATATCTGATAAGAGGTTAATATTCAAACATAAAGATATTCATATTCATAATATTCATAATATTCAAACATTCATACATAAAGAATTCATACAACTCAATAACAAACAATCCAATGAAGAAATAAGCAAAGGAACATAATAGACATTTTTCCAAAGAAGACATCCAAATGGCCAACAGGTACACAAAAAGATGTTCAATCATTAACCCCAGGGAAATCAAAACCATGGTGAAATATCACCTCATACCTGTCTGAATGGCTATCATCAAGACAATAGATTGACAAGTGTTGGTGAGAATGCAGAGAAAAGGGAACACTTGAGTACTGTTGGTGGGAATGTAAATTGGAAGCCTCTATGGAAAACAGTATGGGGTTTACTCAATTCAAATTATAAACAGAACTCCTATGTGATCCAGCAATCCTACTCCTGGGTATATATCCAAAGGAAATGAAAACAGGATATTGAAAAGGTATCTGTACTCTTATATTCATTAAAGAATTATTCACAATAGTGAAGATATGAAAACAGCCTAAGTGTTTGTCAGTAGATGAATGGATAAAAAAGACTGGCATATATATGCAAGAGAATTTTATTCGGCCAAGAAAAAGAAGGAAATCCTGCCATTTGTGATAATATGATGGACCTGGAGAGTATTTTGCTAAGACAAGCCAGACAAAGACAAATGCTGTATGATCTCGCTTATATGTGGAAACTAAAGAAGGCAAACTTGTAGAAACATTGAGTAGAATGGTTGTTTCCAGGGGCAGGGATGTGGGGAGATTGGAGAGAAATTGATTAAGGGTACAAACTTGCAATTAGATAAATAAGTTCTGGAGATCTAATGCCTAGCACAAGATAGTGATTATAGTCAACAATAGTGTATTAAACCCAAAGTTGATAAGAGACTAGATCTTAGTTACTCTTACCACAAAGAAAGAAATAATAATTATGTGACATGACTGAGGTATTAGCTAACACTACAGTGGTAATCATATTGTGATATATAAATGTATCAAGAACATCCTATACACCTTAAAAACTCAATGTTATATGTCAATTATATGTCATTAAAAATAAAGTAAAATAGTTATATACATTGACGTGGCCAAACAATTATATTTGTGGTACATGTGGTGACTTCAAAATTAGAAAAACTTAAATTCAAATTTTTATCTGATAGCCATGAAATCTCTAGAAAAGTATCAAATATTTTTCAGCTTAGATACTCGGTTTGTGAAGTAAGAAAAGTAACACTTCTCTCACAAGTAAATGAGAATAGATATAAAAAATATTATTTATTATTTATTATTCCCAGTACCATGTCTGACAAATAATAGATACCCTGTACATCTTTAAAATTCTTTCCCCATTCCCCCAATGATCTCAGTCTATCAATCAGGATAACTTTGGATCAAGTGCAATAAAAAAAATCTCCAGCAGCTTTTAAAAAAGGGAACTTCATCACTGCATATAAGAAATACTCCAGGAATAAGGCAGACACAGGATGGTTAATTTATGAGTTAAAGTTATATTGGTTTCAAGTTTCCTTCATTTTTCTGCTCTGCTATTCTCTACATCCAACTGAAAAAGTAGACCGTTTTCCATTGGTCTCATCTGACAGGAGAAGAAATCTTTGCCAGAAGTCCATCAGCAGATTTATTTCACAACTCTTAAGCATAATTACAAAGTAATCTCCATGTTCTAATGGAGATCTGATATCCATGCTCTAATGGAGTCCCAGGGGACTATCATGATTTGTTTAGACTTAGGGTTGAGCTCTGGGGCACAGGCAGGATCATCTTCCCTGATGATAGATTAAAAAAAAAAAAAATCCCTCTTCTGTTAAGAAGGGAGAAAAGGTAATGGGTTTAGGTTGGCAACCAATCAGCTTTACTCACATTGGATTTCATAAATATATTAATTTTTCCTTGCAATAGTTTTATGCTTAGCATAACTCTTCAAAAGCAGAAGAGGGGCACCTGGATGGCTCAGTGGGTTAAGCTTCTGCCTTCAGCTCAGGTTATGATCTCAGGGTCCTGGGATTGAGCCCCATATCGGGCTCTCTGCTCACCGGGGAGCCTGCTCCCCCAACCCCCGCCATGCCTGCCTCTTTGCCTACTTGTGATCTCTGTCAAATAAATAAATAAAATCTTTAAAAACAAAAAAAAAGCAGAAGAAGGATTCTTAGCTAACATTGCTCAGGTTTCCAAAATGAGACATTGTACCATTAAGCTAAATGATTGGATTGGACTAGATTTAGTAGTTTTTAAACTATACTACTTTAAAGAATCCCTTTTTGAAATGAAATTTTGGGGGTACCTAGGTGGCTCAGCGGGTTAAGCCTCTGCCTTCGGCTCAGATCATGATCCCAGCATCCTGAGATCGAGCCCCACATCGGGCTCTCTGCTTCTCTCTTTCCCTCTGCCTCTGCTCTGCCTTCTTCTGCCCTCTATCTCTCTGTCAAATAAATAAATAAAATCTTTTAAAAAAAAGAAATGAAATTTTCTAGAGAAATCTGTATGTATTTATGAGATAAAGCTAGATCTGCCCTTGTTGAAATGAATCAGGGCATGGTCTTATGCGCCAGCTCACTGTATGGCAACATGAGCCACCTATTCAGAACATTCCCTATGAAAACCAATGTAGTAGATCTTTAGAGTCCCCTCTAGCCTTTCAATTTCTGTCTATGAAATTGTCATTATGTCATCCCGCAGCAATTCGCTAGCACATTAGTTTACTCCAAGACATCTTGGCTAGGCTGCATGTATTTACGGTGGGACAAGGGGACGATACAAAAATATCAAATTACCATATAACAATAGAAATAAGCTAGTTGTAAGGAAAATGCAAAATCAAAAGCAAACCAAGTCCAAACAAAATCACAGTAAGTTTACCCTGAAGCAACACTGGAAGCAGTGGTGAGAATTCTGATCCTCTAGAAAGACAGACGGGAAAGTTACCAAGACTGTTTAACAATTCACAAACTGCAGCATGTCTCAAAGTAGGGAAACTGATAAATGCCTGCAGCTGCTAATCACAGGTCAGGTGTAGGTCCCCTATGAATAGCCTGAGCCATGGAGGTTTTTAAACAATTTCTGTGTGAATTTTGCTTTTATCTAAAATAAATAGGTAACTTTTTAAAAGAAAAGGCAATTGCTTTTAAACAGAAAATAGAGACATTCTTTACTTAAACCATATTAGGAAAACAGGGGAAAATACTCTCTTATGCAAAGTAAACTTGGAGAAAACCTACCCAACAAAAATTTCTCAAAAGATTGAAACATCGTCTACTTTGATGTCATAAATATGACAGTGGCCAGTGCAAGGCCTGGAAAATAAGAAAACTCAGTAAATATTAATAGAATTGGTTATTGATCCTGAATCTCACGAACAGTGGAACTTAGGATCAATTTGCTTAGCAGCAGGATGAAACTTAAAGATAGAGTAACATGCAGCTGCTTATTTGAAGTGAGGTCTAGAGAGATCATGGAAGTTGCTGGCCTATGAAGGAGAATCTGACGTTGCCACTGGGGACTGAATCTCCAACTGTAATATCATAAAGCAAATCTTCTTACTTATTGATATATTTTAAAGCCTCTTCACAATGCGGATGAAGGTCAAAGCTTGGCATTCAATTATAGTGCACAAATATGCCAAGCACAACCCTTTATTCAGAAATCCTATACTCTCCTTATGTAGAATATGTCTCCTCAATCTTTTCAGGGTGAGATCTTTGTTTAAGTCAATTAAACCTGAAAAGACTAATGGAATATTCGATCATGGGGAATTTAATCAATATCCCAATCTCTGCTTTATTAACCATCTCCACCCACCTTCCAACAACTCTAGCTCTTCAAAAGGTTATGAAAGACAACCAAAATATATCTTGTGACTGCTGGAATAAATCATCCACTTGAATTTCTAGAAACACATGGCTCCAATATGATTCCCTAGGCCTCTGCCATGTGATTTGTCTACCCCTGGCATGAGAGAGTGATAAAGGTGCTGTATCTAAATCATTCTTATACTTGAAGATTCATGTGTTCAGGAAAAGCTCTAAAAATCTATATGGAGGGGGCACCTGGGTGGCTCAGTGGGTTAAGCCTCTGCCTTCAGCTCAGGTCATGATCTCAGAGTCCTGGGATCGAGCCCCACATTGGGCTCTCTGCTCAGCAGGGAGCCTGCTTCCACCCTCTCCCACCCCCCCACCGCCTGCCTCTCTACTTGTGATCTCTGTCAAATAAATAAATAAAATCTTAAGAAAAAACTATATGGAGAATATTTAAATATTAGTTTAGAATTTTAGTTGATTGGGGAGAACACGTTACATCCTCAAATAAATTTCTGTATCGAGTGGCCTTAAAATTTTGTCTTATGATCAAAGTAAAGTCACATCCAGTGGTAAAGTACTCCCTAAGTAAAGCCAGATCCCAAAACATTTAATCAAAATCATTCCAATGCACCTGTTCACTTCCTCAAATTCCTATCTCTAGTCATAAAGTCATAAAGGTATGACTTTAGCCTTCTGTTGTTCAGTAGTTTCACTTCCTCAAATTCCTATCTCTAGTCATAAAGTCATAAAGGTATGACTTTAGCCTTCTGTTGTTCAGTAGGTTCTGATAAAGATAATTATTTTCCCATGGATATCTTGGTTAATATGCATTTAAAGGAAGATTCAGTGCCATGGAGTAAGTCAAGACTATATTAAGAGAATATAAACAGATATTGATACTAAGTGAGATCATTGTAAAGGTACAAAGCCATTGAAAGCTTGACCTGCAAGCAAGGTGGGAGTATGTGTCTGAGGGACAGCACTGGGAATCTTGGGGTTTCCAGGAGAAAATGTATAATATCATATATGTCCAGCCATGTTGAAAGTACAAAAAATATTAAGTACAGATAGAATAAGGTCAACAAAATCATGGAAGATCTTTATGACTACTTCTTTCTCTTAAAAAATAGGTAGTATAAAATATTTTGCCTTTTTCATAGGGACTTATGAAAAATTTGGGAGGATCAAGTGAGGTAATGGTGTGAAAATATTTTGTAAAGGATAGCTATGCTAGAAGTCTCCAAGACTACATCATATTTGGAGAGTCACTGTAGAGATGAATGGAATCAGAATATAGTTGTACTCATTGTCAGAAGTGACTACAGAAGCCATAGTGAGGATATAGCTTAAAAAGGTCCAAGTGGAGCCTAGAAGAATCAATGTGCAGTCTTCCTTATATTTTCTCCCTTCCATGAAGGATAGCATTCTCTTTCAAGCAATAAACATTCAGGGGAATGAGTGCAATAGTTCTTCAGGAGACTTGGTGCCCAAAGTTGTTATTAAAGTTGGTCATACACTAGGTATCTTCTGCCAAATACTTATCAAAATTCCAGATTCACTGAGGAAAGCAGGTGTACAGCATAAAACACATTGTTTGCGCAACATAGGTATAGTAAACTACTCTTATCAGTTGGGGAATGGGGGGAACACTCCACAATCCAAGTTCTCAGAGAGTAGTCAAGGACCAATCTGGAAAGCAGGATTTTCTATGAATAATAGTTTCACATCTGTAATGCTAACTCTTCTCTCTATATTAATAGTTACAAAATAGCTTGTGATATATTAATATGCAACATAATTAATAAATAATATAAATAATAAGTAATAATTGCTAATATAAATTAATAAAGGCTATGTAAAAAGATGTTATTAAATTATAAGAAAGTTTTAGTTTTAGTAAGGAGTAATGTGTAACAAACAAAGTCGCAAAGGGAAACAAATAGTTAAACAGAACAGAAGCAAGAGAAAGATAAAACAAAATATTTTTTTCCTCAATGAAAAGGAAACAAGTTTTAGGTAATACAGGAAAAATCTCATTAAATAACTTTAATATTTCTGGCTTCCAAACGCATGTAGTTATAAATGTAGGTGAGTAATAAATTTTAGTGGTTAAACCTCAAATGTAGCAAGATTAAAAAATACAGTTTAAAATCCTAAGATTCTATATAACATATATTGCACGTGTTAAATTGTTGACAAGTTACACTTTACCCCCAATATATTTGGCACTGAGTCTGCTCAATTTGCAGCGAGGCAAAATGGAGAAAACTTGAAACATTTTCACCAAAGTGCCCCTAAAATGCTTACAAAATTCAGGCATAGGATCTAAAGGGAAAAGTTAAAAGTACTTGAGTTATTGAACCACTAGTCAAATGAATGACTCAAAAATTCTCTTTAAGTATATCAAGGGACCTTATATAGATTCTTTGCACCAAATAAGGCATCACAGGCTTAATCTAAAGCATGGAGGATTTAGGTTAGATGAAACTAAAAATTTATGGCCAGCGAGAGTTAACACAAGTATGTATCACAGATTCTCCCCTGGAAACATTAAGACTAAAAGGCAAATGTAGCAGAGTTTAAAATCATAGACTTTCCAACCAAAATGCCTAGGTTTGAATCTAATTCCTATTAACTGTGTAGCCTTAGGAAAGTTATTTAGCTTCTCTGTGCCTTAGTTTACTCATCTACAAATGTGGGCTAGTAATCATGCTGTTGTGAATAGAAAACACAGGTTAAAGCCCTGGAATCGTCCTTGCCATCTCTCTGAGTACTGGGTGCACGTTCGCAAATATCATCTTCTACTGTGCGTTATATGGGTTGTAAATGAAGAGGAATGGTGGAGCAATGTGGTTAGAGAGATGAATCACAAATGGTTCACATTCCTAAGGAAACTCATAAAGTAATGGAAAAGCTGGTCAGAGACATCTCTACAGATCACATGGGGGGGAGCTCTGGGAGCTGGTACTGAAGGTTGTCCGTGTGAAAGTGGACAGACACAGGCGCCATCATTCGGATGATTAATTAGATCATGCTGTTTCGTGTGCAGTGGTGTGGAATCATAAGTGAAAAAGCAGGTGGGAATTCAGAGCATGGAGAGCCAGTGCTGAAGCCTGCTTCACCTTCAGGTAACGTGTTTGTTTTCAGCATATTGAAACTTTCTATAGTTTACACCAGTTTTTATGAAACTCACTCAAATGCAGATAATGTGTGTGTGTGTGTGTGTGTACGTACACACGCTAGGACGGTATTTATTTGATCCTACCCAAAAGCTATCCAAGTTCTAGACTTCTGGTAATCACTTTAGGTGATAAAGTTTTCTCCTTAAAATGGAGAAATTTGTCTACTTCTTAACTTAAAATTAACTACTAGGGACAGGGGTCTCCTAGAAAATAGGTGTAATAAAAAACAAGACATGGAAAGTAAAATGTTAAAAGTTTTTGTTCTTGTTCTTTTTTCTAGTGCCCTTCCCATTTCAACCCTCAAAAATGAATAAAATCTATACCTAGGAAATTTTGGTTATGTAGGCATATATAAAAATATCAGTATTCAATTAGCATTGCTTCATGTATGAACAATAGTAAGTAATATTACTAAAATCTTACTGACAAACTTTTTAGTGTTTGAAAATATAAGTGAAACAGTTTCCAAAACACACCAATGAGTCTGTCACTGAACTGGAGGTTATCATTCCCATTTTAAGGTATAGCGAAAACTGGATCACCTTCAAACATGTTGGATAGAATGGAAGCTAGTGAACCCTAATTTTTCACCTAAGAAAAAGCTATTTTCTAAGCATTCTACTGTGAAATTTGCTTACAGCAAGGAAAAAGAAAAGCAAAAATGATTTACCAACTGAATAAACCAAAGCAATTTTACTGTGTGTAAATTCTTAATGCTTAATACAACAATGGACTACTTCTCTGCACTGGAGTAAAAGATGTTTTTGGTTTTTTTTTACATAATGCATCCCCACAAACAAAGGCAAAATATGGAAATAAAAAAAGAAAAAATCTAATTGTCACTTTTTACTCTCAGATATCTTTTCTGTGCCTTGAGCAGTAGTTCATTTGAAAAGTAGATGTTCATGGAGAATAGATACTCAAGGGATAACAAGAAATAAAACTCGACCTTTAGGGGATACACAGCACTTATATGATGAATACTGAGAAAACTGTATAAACATTAAGGAACAGAGATCCAGAATATATTCTGGCTGGTCCCTAGGACAAAATTTTTGACTAGGCTTAACCAGATGCTTATATTTTCCATAGTGCATCCATACCACAAAATGATAGTCAAGGGACTACATTCATCACCAACTTCAGCACCACAATAAAAATGACAATTGTATGTCTTTGATTTTTTTTCTGCAGCAAAATCATATACAGTTTTTACAATCCAAATCTCTCTCTAAATATACAGAGATAGTTGAATGCATCAGTATAAAAAGATAAAATGCTTAAAATACTAGTGTAAATTAAAAACACATCTTGATTTAAGTCTTACTGAACACTAATGTCTCATACTCATATACTACATAGATCTTTAGAGCAATGGTCTCCATATGGGGGGTGCGGTTTAAAGCACTCTGGAGCGTGCACAAAGGGATTCACTGGGTTCAAGAAAAAAAAAATATTAGGTCAATTTCTATTCATTCTTGTACTTTAAAAATAAGTAGAAATAAAAGTAAGCTTTACTAATACATAATGCGTGGATTGATGTTGGGCCCTTACTCTGCGGGTGCGACATAGTCCCTTTCTATGCAGTATGGATGAATCCCAAGAGAAAAGCTGAAGCTGCAGAGAGTGGGGGTGGCAAGGAAGTTCTGCCTCACCCTCACTTGACACGTTTGCTTTCAATATATTCCAGCTTGCTGCACTTTTACACAGATGGGTCTGCTTAAAGGCGTTTATGAATTATACAATCTAGTTTTAATTAACACTCGAAAAAAACACAATGACTTTCAAAAAGTTCTTCAGAACTATTGAGGAAAACGCTATTAAGGCAGGCACAGAAAAAACAGTAAGAAAATGAATGAGGTGGTACGACCCCTAATACATTCTTCACCCAGATTATGCGATAGAAACCACAATGATCTAATCAAATCTACCAAGTTGGCAAAAATTTCAACAATATCAAGTAAGCTATGCAATACGGATTTTTTTAAAAGATTTTATTTATTTATTTGACAGACAGAGATCACAAGTAGGCAGAGAGGCAGGCAGAGAGGAAGAGAGGAGGAAGCAGGCTCGCTGCTGAGCAGAGAGCCCAATGCGGGGCTCGATACCAGGACCCTGATCTCATGACCTGAGCCGAAGGCAGCGGCTTAACCCACTGAGCCACCCAGGCGCCCCTGCAATATGGATTTATGTCCACTACCACTAATGATAAAACTTGCCTCAGCAAGGTTTTGTTCTTGAAATTTTAAGGCTAACAATAAAAGTGCACTTTTGGGTAATTTACAAACAGATACATTTGTATTTATATATTTTAGCAATGGGAAGTCAATTTAAAATTAAGAGACATATGTTTGAGCAACTAGTCAAATGCTTTAGACTAAGTTAGACATTTTATCTCTCTCTTTTCTTTAAGATTTCATTTATTTATTTGTCAGAGAGAGAGGGTACAAGCAGGGGGAGCAGCAGGCCGAGGGAGAAGGAGGTTCCCCACTGAGCAAGGAGCCCGATGTGGGACTCAATTCCAGGGCCCTGGGATCCTGACCTGAGCCAAAGGCAGACGCTTAACTGACTGAGCCACCCAGTTGTCCCTAAGTTAGACATTTTTACAATGTTAAATAATAAAGTTTATTTTTTTCCCACATTGCCTAAAATAACGGCATACATAAATATTTGCTTATATTAGTCAATTCTATTACAATGAAGGATGTAATTCAAATACACATGGGCAAATTTTATAAAAAAATGAGTATTGAGAATTTGAAATAATACAGCATGTTAATTTTCCTTATATGGAAAATTCTATTTGAGCCACTCAGGTACCCCAAGAGTCTTATACTTTCAAAGCTGGCAAACTAAATTAAGTTGCTATTGTGTTTAGACAAATGCCACTTTTACTAGTTTCCAACTCTGTACTTTTGTTTATAGAAGAAGGGACTTAAGGGCACATGGGTGGCTCAGACGGTTAAGTGACTGACTCTTGATTTCACTTTAGGTCATGATCTTAGGGTCATGAGATAGAGCCCCTTCTTGGCTTCTGTGCTGGGTGTAGAGCCTGCTTGAGAGTCTCTTTCTCCCTCTCCCCCTGACCTTCCCTAAGTCAATCGGAGAAAGACGACTATCCTATGATCTCCCTGATATGAGGAAGTGGAGATGCAATGTGAGGGGTTTGGGGGGTAGGAAAAGAACAAATGAAACAAGATGGGATTGGGAGGGAGACAAACCATAAGAGACTCTTAATCTCACAAAACAAACTGAGGGTTGCGGGGTGGGGGGGTTGGGTTATGGACATTGGGGAAGGTATGTGCTATGGTGAGTGCTATGAAATGTGTAAGTGTGACGATTCACAGACCTATACCCCTGGGGTTAATAATACATTATATGTTAATTTAAAAATTTAAAAATTAAAAAAAAAGAGTATTTATTTGTATAACAAGGTCAACCAGTATTTATCAAGTGATGGTTTTAAACACCGTTCTAAAAAAAAAAAAAGTGTTCTGGGCCATCAATAACATTGATTAACTGTGATAAATGCTTTGAAGAAGGTAAAATTAGTTTCAGGACACACTGTATTTAGTATAGAAGGCTGCATCCTTTGAATATAAAAGTTAAGGATGAGAAAATAAATGTGGCATTAAGTCAAAGTATGCCACAATGGTTATATATTTGGGCATCTTGGAAATTATTTTCACTTATTCTCCAATATATTTTATATATTACTTCATTATTAATTCATTTATTTCACTTATTCAATTAGAAAATTATGAGAATATTAATCACATGAGGCCTTCAAATATGTTCTCCTCAAATGAAATATGACTTCCATTGACTTCTCAAATGCCAATGATACATTTACATGTGATTTTTAAAACAGAATTACCAATGGTGTTTGATTTGATTCAAATAAAATTTGTTATTGCCTTCTAGGTATTCCTCATTTGAACAGTGGGAACCTATAGCTTAGTGAATCTGGACAAATATTAAAAAGTTAATCATGGATAATTCAGCAGTTAAAATTATACATGGTCATTTTTGTCTGACAATTTATGTGCCAACAAATATTTCAAGTGTGTCGCAGAACTACTATCTTCACGGAAACATGTTTTATTTTCAATCTTGCTCCAAATTCCTGAACATAGCTTTATTAAGTCAAAAGTGATGGCAGAAAATAGCAATTTATCAATTCCTGAATTAGGCTCCTGTTACAGATTGTTCCTAATATAAATAATTTAAACCAGGTTTTGAGTTCTTTCAAATATTGTTGCTTGCTCGACAAATAACAGTATTTTTGAATTTTGACAAATTCAAAAGAGACCAAGACTGTCAATATTTCTTGTGGTGATTTCTGATAACAAGTAATGGGGTTTATACTGGCAAACATTGTCCTTATTTATATAATGGGATAGAGACCTCAGATAAATAACTTTTCTAAATTTTCTGATATAAATATGCAAACACATATGAAAGTTCATTCAAAAGCTGGAGATAAATGTATTAACCAAATCTTACTTGGAAAAAAATCCTTTCAAGAAATAAATTATGTCTCTATGTGATTACAGGTAGTCTCAGTTAGTAGGGCTTTAAACAATTAAAAATATCCATATGGATGTTTTTACAAAGATAATGGATATAAAAAAGCATATTTCTTCTTCCTTTTTCAATGTCATATTATATTTAAAGTCAAAGTAATCACAAATCTTGTCTAAACATTTTATTTTGTTAAGTTATTCAGAGATAGTCTTTTAAATTAGGAATGTCTTTTCCTTCACAGTAGGTTTATTCATATCCAACATTTAATTTCACACTTAGAATAATCTAAACTTAAAAGATGTCTAAATAAATTCTTAAAAACAACAGAGGTCATATCTGTCCTTTCTTCATTGTTAAATCCCTAATAACTATTAAGTGTTTGGTGGGTAGTTGGCATTCAAGTATTTGTGGCGCACATAAAATATATCATTCCTTTTTTTTAAAAGATTTTGTTTATTGGGGCGCCTGGGTGGCTCATTCATTAAGCGTTTCCCTTTGGCTCAGGTCATGATCCTGGGGTCCTGGGATCGAGCCCCACATTGGGATCCCTGCTCAGCGGGAAGCTTGCTTCTCCCTTTCCCATTCCCCTGTTTGTGTTCCCTCTCTGGCTGTGTCTCTCTCTGTCAAATAGATAAATAAAATATTTAAAAGATATTTATTTATTTATCTATTTGAGAGAGTGGTGGTAGGAGGAAAGGGCAGAAGGAGAGAGAGAATCTCAAATGGACTCCAGGCTGAATGTGGAGCTTGATTAATGTGGGGCTCGATCTCAGCACCCTAAGATCATGACCTGAGCTAAAATCAAAAACTGGACACTCAACTGGCTGAGCCACCCAGGTGTCCCATAAAATACATTATTCTTATAAAAAATCCAACAGCTACATGATCTTGGACATCTCGTGCTTTTTCTTGTGCACCTGTCCTTAGAATTGTAAAATGGTTAAAACCCTTCAGTGGGAGTATTTTATAATTATAACTCAGATTCATATATGTGAATCACTGTGAGAACTTAAAAGGAATGGAGCATAACATTATTCTTATCTATGATGCCATTTTGAATATGTTTTTCATTATTTGCCTTTGTATTCATATTTCCTCTCTGACTTTGACTTTCTCTTTTCCTCTAGAATTTTTAGATGTATCTCTAAATCCACTTAAAAAAATTGGACTTTAAGCTGAGAAAAAATGCTGTTCAAAAAAATTCTGACTGAATAATTAGATTAGTCCTAGGGCTTTCTTTAGCTTTGCTTACAGGTATACACACACACACATTAAAGTGTGACAATTTTACATAATGGCTTGAGAGGTAATCATATACCACTAGTTGAGAAATATTTGTAATTAACAAAAGTAAAACTTACTGTCATATAATTTTGAAGAAATAAAAGATGGCTATGCTTCTACAAAAGTTACTGGATGACAGCAAAGGGGATTAAAAATGTTTTTCTAGCCACCTCTAAACTAGTTTCACGTTGATAATATTTAGTTTAGTTTTGTTCTATTTTCACTTTTATGACATGTGAAGTCTTGACTAGCATAAAAATTATACATAATGTGCTTTTTTGCTTACCCAGTAACAAAAGACTATTTGTTTTGTTTAATATTGCAAATGAACATGCCCACTCCATAATCCAATAGTGTATTTCACTGATACTTGATAAATGCAGTACATGTAAAAACCTAAGCAGGTTTGACAGCATTTCTAAGGAAACATGTAAATGTCTTCATAATAATATTTAAATTAACAATGAAGCCTCCATAAATGAAGAAAATGAGGTTCAAAAGCCTTGCATGAATTATCAACTTTCCAGAGAGCAAGAGTCTAAAGTGGGATTTGAATCCAGGGTATCATCATTGCCAATGCCTTATTTATTCAAACGATAACACCTCACACATTTGACATAATTTGTGAAATAAAACCCTTAAAAGTACCCCTGGCTATTTCAAATCCTGTCTTAGTCTGACATGAAAACACTATACAGTAATGTTTGGGTTACTAAACGAATGGACATATGCAAAATAATGCTTATATATAAAAATATTGAAAAATCATACCAACAACAAAGAAATTTTCAAAAGTAAGTTGATTCTTCTGAAAAATGAACAGTTTGATCACTTAAATCATTAGCAATACCACTTTCTATTTGAATACACTTACATAGGACTACATAAATTTTTTTAGCATTTATCTTCATAAGCATTTAAATATATTGCTCATTTAAAAATAATAACAAATGAATCAATTCATTTTTCAAGTGATTAAATGATTTGCCATATGCCCCAAATCTAACAAGTATCAGAGTGTGTCTCTTAATCATTTTATTTCTCCCCATTGAATTAGTGGCTCTTAGCCTAGGACTCTGAGAATCCCTGAAATTGTATATATATCTGCATGTGTGTACTTTTGAAAGATAAGCTCTAGAACTTTCTTAAAAATCTCAATAGATTCAATAGCTCAAATCTTTTTTTTTTTTAAGATTTTGTTTATTTATTTGACAGGCAGAGATCACGAGTAGGCAGAGAGGCAGGCAGAGAGAGAGAGAGGAGGAAGAAGGCTCCCTGCTGAGCAGAGAGCCCGATGTGGGGCTCGATCCCAGGACCCTGGGATCATGACCCGAGCCGAAGGCAGCGGCTTAACCCACTGAGCCACCCAGGCACCCCAATAACTCAAATCTTTAAGAACCACAGAAACTCTTTGATTTAAAAAAAGTCTAATAGTTTTACACATTTTCAATTGTTGTTGTTTGTTTAGATTGTTACATTTACAAAAATGAGTCATAAGTGACTGCAAGAGTTCTTCAGTGTTCTAGATAGACACTGAATTCCAAATGCAATCTATTGGAGTGTCAACTAAATAGAGCACTAATTAATCATGTGTATTCAATGCTTGAGATTATTCAAATAATGGGTACCCCATATACCTTTCATAGTGTGAATTTATTCTTAAGATTCTCTGGCAAAGCCATCTTAGGCATGCTGGGGACAGGTGAAGGGCACTGCACTGGGAGAAAGGGCTGATCCTTTACTGAAATGATGATGGTGTTCTTAGGCAATTCTACTTTGAATCCAAGGAAGTGCAGTCAGTACCCTCCTCATTGAGAGTGGGCTCTGTTTTCATTTCCAGCCCATTCCCTCCTGGGAGTATCAAGCCGAAGTTCTTCCCAAAGCCTCTCCTGCATGCCATGCCAACTCCCGAGGAAGAAAGTTGTTTGCAAAAATACCAATGCCCCAGACAAATTAAATTAGAATCCTCCCCCTTCTCCCTTTCCCCCTATTTCATTCCCCCACCAAAAAAAAAAAGCTTCATCAGAATTTGTACAACTCTTGCCTAAATTATTTTAATGGGAAGCCAAGATTAACAAACATTTGCATAGACCTTTTCTGCTCAGTAAAGCCATCATAGGTAGGTAAATCCCATGGGAGGTCACTAACACACACTAACAGACATAGAGAACCGGTTGAGTATCCTTCGCAAATAGGAATTTTAAAGAGTTTGTTTTTTTCCCATGACTGTTTTGGGTGTCAGCAGTCAGCTAATGCGACTAACAGTGGCCTCATGCTATCAGGGCATCTGAAAAGCTCTCACTAGTTCATATGGTTGCTAGGCCTGTGTGGACTATGATTAGGCATTTAAGATATATACATATATTTGATGTTCTCATTCACAAAGATCTTAAGATTATACATATACATTTTAATCTTAAAATCTTTGTGAATGAGAACATCAATTTGACTTTAGCATATTCAGCTTTTGTAAAGGATTTAGAAACACTTTTCTGTACAAAAATGCAGACTCTGTTTTATGTTGGGCCACTTGTTTAAGTTGATTATTATATAAAACATACTGATCTATTGCAAATTTGTTCTACCTTATCTGGTTTTTTTTTATTTTGTCAGAGTGACATAAGCCTCTCATGTTCCAAGGTAAAATAGCTATGCTAATTTGTTAGCCCTTTTGTTGTCTGTTTATCAAAAGACATGAATGACACTTAGGATTTGAGAGCATGCAAATTATTTCTTAATCTTTATATATACCCTGAATTGCCAATTAGTCTAAGAAATGAAAAGGGAAGAAAAGCATTATTCCTAACAAATTAGCATAGATGATAAACACTTTTTCAACTACAATTTTCTTTAGTTTTCTTTTTTTTTTTTTTTTCCATTTGCAGTGGTTATCACTCATGTTGTCCACTATAGAAATAAGTTATCCCTAGGGCATTTCCTTTATCTACCCTAGTTTTAGCCATATCACTCACTGTAACAGCTGAGATTAATGCAGCTTTTCAACCCATCTTTAAGCAAGAATATTCAGATGCTTTAGCAGCTGCCCAGCTTCTTAAGAACTCACTAATCCTTTAATCTCCAGACACTTTTTTTTTCATAAAAGATTCACAAGCAAAACAAATGCAATATGGATCAAAAAATTTAATCAGAATGCTTAAAATGCAATTACATTCATCAGGGTGTTCTGTTAGACTGGGTATTAAATCTGGGCTTTATTCAATATCCTCCTTTTATTATAAAGCAATATTTTTCCACTCTGTAAACCATCTGATCCCTAGGCTAATGTCCTCTCTGCTAAATATTAAAAAGAGAGTACTATGAAAAATGAGCTGGAGAAATATTTCACTTATTTCAATGGAAAAAGTTCAAACTGGACTCTTTCTGAAATCTTGTCTTATAAAATGACCAGATAATTTGACCACCTGGAATTCTAAAGTTACGCTCTCAAACAGTAGCTACAGAATCATTATCCTACTTTAAATGTCAAAGGTATATCTTCCTACACACCTCCTCAATTGAGTTGACAATTTGAATTTGGAAATCATAGTCTCTTGTTCCAAATCCAGTAGTTGCAACATTTAAAGGGAATGCTGGTTTCTTCATGTGAGCAGAATGGCCCCATGATTTAAAATAAATAAATAAAGTCTATCTTGGTTGTAGTTCTCCAATTTTCTATTTCACAACTAATAGCATTCAACTGTAACAATAGCTTTGAAATAAAGAGCTGTCCAGCACAGCATGATTTGAAACAGCTGGCTGCTTCTTTTAAATCTATACCCTAGCTGTAACACGGTGGCTGGAGTTTTGTAAGACATACGGAAGTTAAGAGAAGCAGGGAGTTCAGGGATTTCCTCGACAAACCCATTCTTGGAGCAGGGGAACCTTACTCAAAGATTCAGGTGCACCAAGGCCTTAAGATTCACTTCATATCTAGTAGATTGATTGTAAAATTTGTAAATGGCCCAGTTATGCATAGAGCCAGATTGCCCTATTTTTTCCTCTAAAAATGAGCTTCTGCAAATGAAACAAAAAATGATTTAACTTTTTCATTTCTAATTTTTCCACTTAGGTGAAAACAGAAGCAACTGATTGATGCATTATTATCCTTTAATCAGTAGTTGTGATGATTGCAATAATGTTAAAATCCATTATATATAACTCATTCAGTTGCCACTTCCTACGCTCCATCCAAACTGACCCCACATGAAGACACTGCAAGGACCAGCAAGGACAGTGAAAATTTCAAGTGGCTCAATGCACAACCATCTGTGTATTTTCTAAAGCCTGGGAAACTGCCACAGACAGAAATACCATAGTACAGTTGCTGCTGTTCCTGGCAGTGGTAGCTTTCAGTTTTTTAAGCTTCCTATGTGTCAAGCTCAATGTACATTATTTTATTTTGTCTTCATAATAGCATTATGATGTTGTTCAGTGTACATTATAAGCTTGTCCTACCTAGACCCCTTTGTCTATGCTACATGTGGTAATTACAATCACTCGTGGTATAGATGAGGAAACTAAGAACTAGAGAAGTTGTACATCTTGAATAAGGTCACACGGCCAGTAAGAGGGTGGAGGTGGGCTTCAAATGCAGGCTGCACAACCTAAGAGTCCTTGCTCTTATTCTCCAGACTCATGCTGTCTTTCAACATCAGCCTATACTCTAGATTTAATTCTCCATCTGGTTACAAGATATTTTAAAACCTAGAGTTTGAAATGTTTTCTCCCTAATAGTAGCCTTAACAGATAAACCATCTAGAAACCCTGATGCTGGATAAAGTGGATCTATTTCTGTGTCGAGGGTGTACCTTCTTGTGTCATGTACAGGACAGCTATGGGCAGGCTCCATGTAGCCTAGACAGCACAGGAAGAAACAGGACAAAAAAGTTTGCAAACAGGATAGTATGACAAGAAGTTCTCTTATATGGTGATTGAAACTGAACCTTGGATCATGACTTGGCCCTCACACTAGCCTCAGGAAGTAAGATGCCACAAGTCCAGTGCTTCCTTGCTTTGTGGGCTTCTCAAGTCTGAAGGCTGCACTGACCACCTGCCTCTTTAAGAACTGGAGAAAATGTAGGGAGCAATATCTGTTAATTTGTATCCTTTCATACTATTGTTTTGCTTCTAGGTTGGTTCAGCAGTAAACTGAAGGAAGAACAATCAGGAACCTAGTCAAAGTTTTTAGTCTTGTAATATTATGAACATCATTGGTCTTAATGGCCAATCTTGGTACGTAAACACATGCCAGGAAGAACCTAGTGGGTTAGGGTTAGGCTCCTGGAAGTTATCCACAGAATGCAGTATATTCTCTGAACTCTTCCTAGAGATTCCAAATGTGAAGGGCAACCAGGAGTAACACATGAGTAACAAACACAAATGCATCACAGTAAACCAGCAGTTTATCAGCGGGCATGATACCAGCAGATGTTCAGCTGAGCTTGACATCTGTCATACGTTAGTCTTTACTGTACCTAAATTTACCTCTAAATAAGTGATTGGTATGACATTGAGCAAATCACATATAAAATGATTTTTCTCAGGGCACCGGGGTGGCTCAGTTGGTTAAGCTCCTGACTCTTGATTTTGGCTCAGGTCAGGATCTCAGGAAGGTGAGATCTTGAGCCCCTCCATGGGCTCCATGCTGGGAGTGGAGCCTGCTTAAGACTCTCTGTCTCCCTCTCCCTCTGCCCCTCCCCACCACTCACATGCTCTCACTGTCTCTAAAAAATTAATAAACAAATAAATTAAAAAATGATTTTTCTCACAGGTAATGGCTCATGTTTTCTGCATAATCCAATAATTCTCACATTAATCTATTTCTAAATATCCTTGCTAATTCTTAGACTATAGAAAAATGTGATTAATGGTACATAAACCAAAAGTACAGTTTTCTTTTTTTCTGTAGGAATATGGAAAGCATATATTTTCCCTATAAGTATCAGTATGGGAAAAACAATGTATACATATTATTTATCAACCAATCCAGGACAATTTTGATAGCAAAAGTACACATTAATGACTAACATTGATAAAAGGGGAGTATTCTGAGTAAACTGAAACATAAGGTCACCATATTTATAAAGTACTACAGAAGAATTTGTGCTATTATTGTATATAATTCAAAGTTTATAATTTCTACTTCTTCATTACAACAGATTAAAGCAATTTTAATAAAACAATGCAAATATTGAATTATTATAGTAATAACACAAAATAACTATTTTTTCTATCCAATGTTCAATTATCAAAATAGACATATATCTTGAACAAGATTCCTTTAAAATAGGCATATGGTTCTAGCTCTTAGATCTTCTAAGTATGTCTTTATAGACATATTTAAAGTTACTTATTATTGTTTTAAGAGTACGCAGTAACTTAATCATTTTTTATGTTCTTTTAAAGATTTTTACTTTTTATTCTCAATATGCTAAGTTACTGAGATCTTATTTATAAAGATAAAAGCATACATAGCCTCCAAATGACATTTTTATTAAGGTCATCTTTCTACACTGGCATTCCAAAGAGTATAACCAAAAATATAATATCCTATGGCATAGCAAAATACAAATATAAAGAAGGTGAAAAAATAGCATGTTCTATGCACAAATAGCATATATTGGTTTTACTAATGACTGCAAGACAAAGCCATAAAACATTCTAATAAAAGTTTCTCCATGGAGCTCAACTTATTCATTACCCTCTATCTTCCACCTAAGCTCTAAGCTTCCATCACAGTTCTCATAAAATTATGTATTTGTTCACTGATAGTTGTCCATTTTTAATTACCTTCCCTTCCCATTTAAGCTACAGTGATAAGCAATGACTTGTCATATTAATAATTATTCTCTGAGGATTCTAGAATGGTTTGTCTAACTCCGTGCTAAAAGTTTATTATATGTTTAGGCTGAGTTTTGAGTTCTTCCACTGCAAGTTTATGTTCACTTATTCTCTAAGCAGTAATCAAAAAATTTATTCACCTGACATATTGTATTTATTTATTCAAAAAACATGAGAAATTGCTCCAAAGATTATAGAGAACAGTAACATGAATAAGGTTTATTCCTACTCTCAATAAGCAATAATCAAGCAGAGAAGAAAGATAATTACAGACAACCTCAAGTGTTAAATAATATTTGAAAGAACAGGTACAGCTTTCTATAGGCATTTAGAAAACAAGAAGGATTTCTGGTTGGGGCAACCAAAGAAGACATCAATAAGCCAACAATTGGCAGAAATGGAGGAAAAGATCATTTTGGATAGTAGAGCTGTCATGGATGAAAAGTAGAAAGAATAAAATGTTTGAAGATGGCATTAATTCATACAGCTGAAAAATATAAATTTCTATGTATATTAATTCACATTAATTAATGAATGGGCCAGTTCATGGTTTACTAATCAAGAGTTCAACATTCTTTCCAGACAGGGAGGGCAGCACTATCTAAACTCATTTTCTTTTGTCTTCAAATTGCAGCATATCTAAAACTCAGTGATAATAGCAATTATATTAGGATTCTGAAGAGTGTAGATTCTGATGTGTTCACAATTATATGTTTTAGGCTTAAGGAAAGATACTGGAAACTTGCCATCTGACTCAAATGTTTTGACCTGCTCTGCCTTATAGTCAATACAATTACAGAACTGCAGCTAATCTTAAATTGTTCAGAAACTCATTCAAAATAATTCATTTCAAAATTAATCAGCCTGCAATAAAACTGTTAACAGAACAAATGACATACACCAAACTTTGAATAAAAATTGATAAAGATATACAAAATTCATTCTGAAAAATGGGACTAAAGAAGAAATTAAAACTGTAGAAGAAAATTCACAAATGAGAGCACCCACCAGATAACATGAAGTAATGAAGCAAACCATGATTTCAAGATCTACAAAGAAAATAATTTATCCAATGAAATAAATTTGGTAGGAAAAAAAGGCGAAATAGAAAAACTATGTCAAAAATATGTTCAGAAATTAAATTGCCTTAATACAGTTCAACCCAGAAAATAATTTTAAAATCTACATTAGGTCAAAGGAGCAAAAGCAAAGCATTTACTGAGTCAAAGTTATATGATCCAATTATTCTGAATCCATTATAGTTTTCATCTTCATTAAACTAGAAGTCCTTGCTTCTTTTTCATGTTTGTATTAATAAGAATTACAACAAATTTTAAAGTATGTTAAATAGGAAATACATGTGTGTTGAAGAAATGGTTATGGTAAAACTGAGTCTTGTGCATAATCATAAAAAGGTCATATTTATCAGAATCACATGTATTTCATGAGTGCTAAAGAGTACATAAAATGGTCCTCACCTTTGAGATGTTTTGATCTCACTGTGATGAGAGGGTATGTGAAAAAGCAAGCAAGAGATACATGCATTAAATGATTAGAACACAGCAATTTCAAAATCAATTTCTTGAGAATAGTTTCTCAACAGTTGTTTTGGTCATTATTCTTGCTCTTCTTGTTTTCATCAAAAGCAGAAGAGATATGACCAGTGGCAAAGAGTCATTCTACATTTTATTGTTATGTAACACTCTGAATAATATCTTACCTTATTAGGTGATTTTATTAAGCCTGAATCTGTGTTGATATTCCCTGTTCTAGTCACACTTTGTGAAATAGTAACAGAAAACAATTAAAAATATTAATAAGCCTCAGCATACATTATATTATTGCTTTCTTTATCTATTTCTTTCACTCAGTGTCCACTCTATGCTTGCCCTTTGGTCTAGGCCCTCATCATTCTATGTCAGTCTCTTTTGAGTCTTCAATACCTCCAATATCTTCACATTTTTTTTAAAAATTTATTTATTTGTCAGAGAGAGAGGGAGAGAGAGCGAGCGAGCACAGGCAGAATGGCAGGCAGAGGCAGAGGGAGAAGCAGGCTCCCTGCCCAGCAAGGAGCCCGATGTGGGACTCGATCCCAGGATGCTGGGATCATGACCTGAGCCGAAGGCAGCCGTCCAACCAACTGAGCCACCCAGGCGTCCCAATATCTTCACATTTTAATTTACCGATTACTAGCAAATTCATCATCCAAATCCATTATCTTCCATATGTCACCCCTGCTCAAGCCATGGAAAAACTCTGACTTCACTAAAGGAACAGGAAGTGAGGGATATATTTAAACTTTCTCTTCAGGACTCAGGGAGAGTATTATATGTTTTCATATAGAGAAGATAATAGATATTATCCTGAATTTATATCAAACTATCCTTAAACTGGAAAACACTACCCTACATAAAATCTTTGACATTGCATTTGAGGAGCAGTTTCAGTAACAATGATCTTTGCCCACTGGAGTGCACAGTGTAATACTCAACCCTCTGTCATTGCCATTATTCAGCGTTCTGTCTCCTCTTCAGTGCACAAAACTTTTATTTATTTTATTTTCTGATAGCCTACATTTATTTAGCTAACTTAAGTAAATGAAAACAACAACAACAATGTTTCACTCTTTCTCCTTTCGGATTCCACCATTTGCTGCAAACCATGAAGCTTTTCTTAGCTCAGTACTATCTAAAGAGAAAGTGAATTGCATGATTCCTTCTCTGGGGCTGCTATTGGTAGCTAGAATTTAGATATCTGCTTCAAAAAAATAAAAATAAATATATACATAATAGGGAGACCAGTATCTCTTGCCATTGCTGGCCTACTGTCCTGACTTCCTAAATTCTTTATGTAACCACTGGTGTTGGCCATACAGTCTCATCACCACAGCTGACGATTGGGTCTAGTACTGTTGGTTTGTGCTTTCCTTCCACTGTCATTCTTTTCTCTGCTTGAAAAGACGGGTTTTATTTCTGAGGATGACATAAAGGGTAGTTTTAAGTAGGCCAGCCTCTGAGACTCCACAAAGCTTCTGAATGCATATGAGTTGGGGCTGCAAATGCAAACTAGGTCCTCAGGTAATTGTGTGTGAAAGAAACTGAACTACCACAGATCCTGTTTTGGGTTTTTTTTGTTTGTTTGTTTTTTTCCCTCCACTTACTTACCTACACTCCAGTCACTCAGTTGACAGATTCAAAGTGGGAAGTTTACATTGCATTTGTTTTCATGGGGAGTCTATTCTCTTTCTATTTTAGGTTAAGGCTTTTATTCTTAGGTAACAACCTCAGTCAGTCATCATTCCAGAAAACCCCTTAGATCTACTTGTAAGACTTAGATTAAAAATGATATGAGGAATTTGAGAGGCAGGGTGGGGGTGTGCAGGGGTAGGGAGGGAAAAAATGAAACAAGGTGGGATCAGGAGGGAGACAAACCATCAAAGACTCTTAATCTCATGAAACAAACTGAGGGTTGCTGGGGGTTGGGGGGAAGGGATAGGGTGGGGGGAAGGGATAGGTTGGGTGGGTTATGGACATTTGGGAGGGTATGTGCTATGGTGAGTGTTGTGAAATGTGTAAGCCTAATGATTCACAGACCTGTACCCCTGGGACAAATAATACATTATATGTTAATTCAAAAAAATAAATACAAATTTAATTTAACTTAATTTAATTAAAAAAAAAAGCCAACTCTCATGGCTGTCCATAATCTACTGGTGACCTTAGCAGATTCAGATCACTACTCCTGTTAGGCAAACTCATTAGTTCTTGATTACCCAGGTCTAGAGGTCATACGCTTCTTCCTTATGAAAAACAAAACAAACAAACAACAACTAAAACAGACTTCTCCCTTACAGGGAGGCAACAGCCAGAACTTCTGCCTTTATGCAAAATTAGTCATTGACTCAGGAGAAGCACTTCAGATCTTTCCCCTTACCCCATCCCCAAGCACACAATCAAAAACTCCCCTATAACTATCAGCAGTATGTTGTTGTTTTTTTTTCCTATTTAGAACTTTACACTGTCTGTGCTGATTGATAGTCAATAATCCTGTTATTTTTATTTTATCTCAATTCATCAACATGCCCATAAAGGACAACAAACACTCAATTATACATAATCCATTAGTTACAATGACTCAAAAGGAGTCATTTTCCTCTGTGAGTTTTGTTGCCTGTGTTTGAGAAGGAGGCTTTGGTTCATTGTTTAACATTTTCTTATTCTTAACAAGATACCATTTGGAGCTTACACCTCTGGGGAGAAAAGGTAGATATTCCCCACCAAAGAAACAATGTTACATTTTTTTGAATTTTTTCAATTTGTAGCTTGAGAATATAAATTATTAAGAACAACAAAAAATCAACCTTAGACTTAGATTTTATGAAACTAAAAATGCATTCTCAGTGAGGAAATATAGAGATGATTGTCAGAGTAGTTTTATTATCAACAAAATCAAGGAGTCTGCGGTTAGAAGCCCTGATTCTTTAGGCGGGAAAAACAACTGTTTAACAAATATTCTAACATTATCTCCTGTGTATTTTGTGCATTTAAAATTTTAAATAAATATTTCGTTGAAATATACATAGATGAGTGAAAAAATATAAATATAAATCTCATAAATTTTCACAGGTAAATCACTCATTTATTTAGTCTCCACCGAGTTAAGATATAAAACACTGTCAGTGCCTGGTTTCCTTTGTATCCTTTTGTAATCATTATAATCTCACCTTTCAAAAGGCAATCACCATCCTGACTTCTAGAAGCACAGATTAATTTTACTGTGAATAAATAAAATCATATAAATGAATTATAGAGTATGGATGCTTTGTCTGTTCTCTTTCAACATCATCTTTATGAGGTTCAACCACGTTATATTGAAAACATTTTATTTTTTATATAGTATTTTTATTTGCTATATAGTATTCCATGATGTGTCTATACCAAAATTAGTTATTCCATATTTCTCCCATCCAAGTACTAACCAGGCCCGACCCTGCTTAGCTTCCGAGATCAGACGAGATCGGGCGCGTTCAGGGTGTATGGCCGTAGACAGTTACTCCATATTTCTATTGACTGAAATTTAAGTTGTTACCAAATAATGCTGCAATGAACACTTCAGAACTTGCCTTTTGGTAGACATGATACAGATATGGATATAAATATAGATATAGGGGCGCCTGGGTGGCTCAGTGGTTTAAAGCCTCTGCCTTCGGCTCGGGTCATGGTCCCAGGGTCTTGGAATCGAGTCCCACATCAGGCTCTCTGCTCCACAGGGAGCCTGCTTCCTCCTCTCTCTCTGCCTGCCTCTTGGTCTACTTGTAATCTCTGTCTGTCAAATAAATGGATGAAATCTTAAAATAGATAGATAGATAGATAGATAGATATAATTATAGATATAAATACATGATAGGTATATTTTACCACTAGTAGCTACTGCTAAACAGTTTCCCAAAGTGGCTGACTTCTTTTAGGCAGTGAGAGCCCAGAGCTGTGTAGTTTGAGAAAGGATTTTCATGTGTTATTTTTCTGAGCTCTAGCTAGTCTTGCAATTTCTTCCTAGTCTGTACAAAAGAAAGCAGATTCTTGAAGACATGAAGGGCGTATTTCCATGGCATATTTCTTTTTTCCCAAAATATTTAAATTCAATATGACTACTATTAATAGAACTATTTTTCTATTTTCATTAACATGTGAAACTAGATTCTCAACAATGTGATGGAAAACAAAGTAGAGGAAGAAACAATTTAAGAGCACTACTTGGTGTTGCACTGTCAACAAATTTAGATCTGAGTAACCAAAATAATTTAATGAAGATATTATGTATAATATAATTTTATGTTACAACATTTCAGCATTCAGATTTTTAAGGCATCTATATAAAAAATACCTGGTATATAGTTGCCAGGTGTCATTACACGAAAACCTGTATTTTATTCTGAGTTTATATTCTTTTCACACGTGTGTGTGTGTGTGTGTGTGTGTGTGTCTGTATGTGTATGTATGTGAAATATTCTTTGTCTAATAGTACTTGCCAACTGGATATTTTTAGCATTCTTCCTGGACAAAATAAAAAGCTGGCAACCTTACTCCAGTCCCTCTAATTAAAAGAAAAAAAAATTGCTAGTCCATAAAATCTAAAAGTCTGGGAAGTGCTGCTATACAGAACCCTTTAAATCTGTGCATATATCCTGAATTTCTGCTCCCAAAAAAAGGCTCTTACCCTAAAACATCTTCATAGCAGACTCAAAGAGCAGCTGCTATAATATTTTATATGACATAGCTAGAATAACTTGAAACTTATTTTTTTCTTCTCCAGTTTTTCTTCAGCATAGTTTCTGAATTTTAATCAAAACATAAAAATAAAGAGTAAAAGGAATAACAGAAAGGCCAACATGGAATAAAAACAAATGGCAATTTTATAAGCCTCAGCATCTTCTGAGAAGTAAAATAAAATATTTTTTTCAAATACATTAGTTGCCAAATTTTAATACAATTAATTTACCTGAAACTATTTCATTTGGATAAATTTTATAATAAAGGTAAATATGAGATTAAAGGTTAATGTTTTACACATTATGACAAACATCTCAAGGGGCAAAATAATTATGTAAAGGAAAGGGATTGAAGCTTCTGCACCGTTCATTATAGGGAAATGCGTGTATTTATTACTGTAGGATTAACATATATGGGTAAGAAACTTACGACATCTGTCATGTCATCTGTCTATGGAAAATGGTAACTCTAGCATCTGAATGGACAGCATGATCAATGTAAATGTGCTTAATTACTTCTGTAATTTGAAGGTATGCATGTGCTCCTTCATGTAACACATACATATACCCACCTATAAACATAACTGCAATTAGGTTACACACATCTATATTCTTATTAGGGGACTAAGATTGAGGGGGGCAGGAGAAAATGAGGGGAAAGAGAAGGAGAGAGAGAAGGGGACAGAATACATAGTTATATAGAAATGCACAGAGGAATGGGGAATGGAGAGAGTTGGCTGATGCCCACAGCAAGGTAAAGCAATAAGCCACTTCAGGGAACAGAGTAGTAATCACTTGCTTTTCCGGTATCATGACTAATTGCATAACAAAGGTTCTCTGTTTTGATTCTCCAGTGCTGTTAGCATATAAAAGTATATTCCATAAATCTACTCTCCTAAAGTGCAATCCAGAACTTATGAATTTGAAAGTCAAAACAAATTTTTAGAGACTAATCAAGATAAAATCCTTCACAGAATTTAGCTTAGATCATTTTGTGCTAACTTACCAAGATTCTCCACAGAGTTAAATAAGGAACACAACTAGCCAAAACTGGGCATGGAGGGTTAACAACATCATTGTATTCAAAGGGGCATTTTTTTCCTACCAGCCATAAGAAACTTGGTTAGGATTTTCTTTTAGCTATGGCAAAAACCTAGTTGTATATGTGAATAAACTTCTGAGATAGGTGTTAGAACATAGAAATATACTTTCTATTACAATCTCCTATGTTATATGATTCTCCCATTACAAATAGACAATGTGTCTTTCCATGCAATGATAATGTTTCCTTCCGCCTCCCTACAGAAGTAGTGCTAAAATTAATTTACTTTTAATAATCAAAGCTATAAGGTCACTGAGTTATTCAGCAAGCACTGAAATCCAAATGAACAACCACAGCTGTTACCCAGTTCTTTGTACATTTCCTTGAAATCTGTTGCTCTAGACAAGGTCTTCTGATGGGCATTGTTCACAAATATACAATGATGGAATTTAAGAGATATAACTCAATCATCATCTCCCTGTCTAGTTCACATGCATTATCTAACCTTCACCAAATTACAAATATATTTGGTTTCACTATTTTTTAGGTTGGGTTTCATTAATAGTCCAATACACCTATTCATTTTATAAGCTTATATGATAAAATTATCCAGGTACATGTCTATTTAAAAAAATCATGCTATGTGTGATCAAGTTCAGTATTAAAACTCCCCAAAGTGAATTTTAAATTTGCTTTAAAGTTATAAAGTTATGTCTTCCTTTGTAAAAAAAAAAAAAAAAAAAAAGAAAGAAAGAAAAGAAAAAAAGTGTTGTACTATACCTTGGTTAACTGAATTTAAATAAAAAAAAATACACAATTCTGACTTTCTAGGAAAATATTCTCTTGGTCTTATGATAGGAATAGGGAGTGGTAACTGCGTTTGTGAGTGGAATTGCTCAGGATTTCCACTGAATATAAACGCTGAAGGCAAGGATGATGCAAATGACACATGTAAAGAGCAATTTACATACCCAGACATGGTAAGTTCCTTAAGACACAGGTTTTCATTGTGCAATAAACAGAAATGGTTAACAATAATGTATAAGAAATGCAAGATGTTTATATCAATTTCTTGTCCTATTTGTGCAGATGAATCACAAACTAGTAATTCATTTCAAACTTACAATGTAAAGTGTAAGACAAAATGAAGTTGTTGATGAGATCATTACACTTCTCTTGTAAGTTTCTGTAATTGCGCAAAAATATAACCACCTTTTATAAGAGGTCTCTTGGCATTCATCCTAAATATTTATCACTTATCAAAAATCAAATTTGATTCTGGAAGCCTATGTGAGAAAAACCATCAGCCAATTTCTATCGTAAGTCACAAACTTTCATGAATAATAAGGAAAGGATGCCATGATTGTATGATGTTGGACATAGAAAAAAGAAGATATTGTTTTTCACTTTGTAATTTGACTCGATTTGTGCTTTTTAATTACTCCAATTATTTTCTAATAGTTCAATATTGTTCTGATTAATTTCTAGCTACAGGGTCTTCAAAAGATTGTTATAAACCTAACTCTCTGAAATTGCTGCTTTCTTCATTTTAGCAAGCACCAAGAAACTCATAAAACAAGTTTATTCATGTCAAATTTTAGATTAAAAACAGATTGCTCCTTTTATGTGATAACAGAGTTGAAGCAAAATGAAGTCACCTCAATTATCATTGTCCCTGGGTTTTATTGTGCACTCCCCATCTAAGATAAATAATTACCTAGGCCTTCTAACTTGCAAGCGATTCACACATTTAAAAGTCTGTAATTTTCTGCATTTCTGCCCCCTTGCTGGCACAAAGTTTATTGACAGCAAATATTGTAAATTTCTATTTTTTCCATAGAAGTACTTGGTGCTATGTAACTAACACATGACTTTCCAAATTACAAAAATCTTAAGCAAAATAGGAATATTTATGAATATGTCAACACTAGCAGAGAGTTAGGTTCTATGATAAATAACCACTAAAAATAATGTGGTATAAAAATAATTTCTTTCTTAATGCTGTTTCTTTTTGAAATAAAAGGAAATGTATCTCTAGAAGAATTAGGGAAAAACCAAAGGCAATACTGATAGAATGCAAAAACAATCTGAATATCATCACCACCAACATTATTAAAAAGAATCTACTAATATTAACTAGAAACTAACAGTGAAGTACTTAGATGTTTGGCTTTATGCTAAATTCTAAGTTCTATAGAAGATTATATATATATATATATATATATATATATATATATATATATCCTCCATCAGTCTGTTATATGGAGTGATCATTCTGTCTCACTAATATCATAGTGTATCCATGTGATGTGGCTAGATAGGAAACATTTACCTAAGGACTAAAGAGACAAATAGACAAAAGTGATCTGAGTTCTGAAAGGAAACAGAGAGGATAAAAAATTAGCTCTTGGTTATCTTTAAGAATTAAAATAGTTATAAGGGATGCTTGGGTGGCTCAGTGGTTAAACGGCCGACTCTTGATTTTGGTTCAGGTCTTGATCTCAAGGTCAGGGTATGAAGCCTGCTCCAGGCTCCGTGCTCAACAGGGAGCCTGCTTGAGGGTTCTCTCTCCCTTCCTTCTGCCCATCCCCTCTGCTCTGACATTCTCTATCTCTAAAATTTAAAAAAAAAAAAACTTGAAAAAATGAATTAAAATAGTTATAAAAACAAAGGAATCTTACTATTCTCGGAGAGGTGGGGTTTGAGGCTCTGGGACACAAGGGAAAGACAACTAAACTGACCAACTCAGAAAGTGGAATGAGTGTAAGTGATCAGTAAACAATAAGGCCACCAATACACCAGCACAGAGGATCTGTAATGCTGACTAATGAGGTAATAGAACGATCATATTAAATTTTGATTACTCTCAGAGCCAACAAAGGATTTTTTTTAATTTAAGGCATAAATAGATAATGTCATGTTATAAAAAGGGCAATTCCTTTTATATTTCTACCTTTACCATTTTAAATTACTTAGTTGCTTGCGTCTGAGTCCACATAAAATGTAATCATTCAATAAAATTTTAATTGACCTCATTGTTATTGAAATATTCAAAGACACTAATAAAAAGAAGAGCTGTATATCTCTTTAAAATGTCATTTACAATTCTCGTTGCATGGCATGTAGAACAATCATGAGATCTAGAAAGTGTTCATTTCAAGGGAGAACTCCAAAGTTTTCCATGTTGACTTTTAATATGCCCCATGTTTATTTGCTAAAGGTATAAAAACAATAATTTTATAATTTAACAATAATTACATGATGATAAAAATCACAACGAATAGTTTTTTGAGGCCAAATTAATACTAAAAAGTCTGTTTCTTATTAGCAGAAAATAAAAAGTTTTTCACTATGTTTTTAATTCAGTTAAAAAATTACTTTGCCCTTAATATTTTTCTTTAAGGGATGATGGCATTTTCTTTTGGTGTCATAGATCAGAAAAAGTTATTTCCCATAGAGTCCTATTCACACATCTACAGAAAATGTTCATAAGTTAAAACTAATTAGAATTATTCCTGAGAAGAACACTGTACACTTGAAACTCTTGTCTTTTTAATCACAAATTAATGCTGTTTTATTGTCTATTTTTTGTGCCATATGGGGGGGACAGGAACTTTTAGAATGGGTGAAGAAATCTTGTAAATGTGTAATACAGATACTTTCCTCAAAGAATTTGAAATAAATTGAACTGTATAAAACTGTGGATATTTGATCATTATTTTACCCAGAAAAAAAAAG
>PISX010021115.1:0-17423 GCA_004024625.1 Mellivora capensis
TTTTGCTGTTACTTAGAATAATGTTAAATGTATCAAGGAAATTGGGGGCAATGGATCTCTTTACAATTTGACCCCTACCCCCAGCAACATGATACGGTTTTCTAGTTATTCTTCTGTTATGTCGCATAATAAAGCTTTGATTTTTTTTTTCTTCATATGGATCTTATAGTTGGGTTCAATTTTAAGTGTTTTGGTAAGTATGTTATACATCCCCGCTAACATAACGGGTGTGATTTTATTTCTGCCATTCTAAGTTCTAAGTCAGGGCTGTGCAGGGGAACTTTCTGTGATAATGGTGATGTTCTGTATTTGCACTGACATGTGGGCACCATCAGCCCTGTGTGGCTACTGAACACTTGAAAGGAGGTTAGAGTCACTGAGGCACTGCATTTTTAAGTTTTATTTCATTTTAACTGATGTGAATTTAGATAGCCACATCTGGTGAGAAGCTCCAATATGGAAAAACATAGTTCGAAGTGGTTATTGATACTTTCTAAGAAGACCATTTAAGACAGTGTAGCAAAATGGTTAAGAGTGTGCGCTCTGGAGCTATCTGGTCTGAATTTACACCTCGTCTCCCCTATTACTATCACAGCGGACTCACACTGGAAACAACCCTAAGTTTTGATCTGGAGGCCAACGGATGGAGGTGGAAAACCCCTGAGGAAGATAGGTAAGCCTTGTCTTATGAGAACCTGAATCACTGAGGCTTCATCCCTTTAGGCAAAGGATGGGAAATGGTAAAATCCTTTTTCAGCCCCAAGAGTCCTGGGGAATCTTATGTACATCTGTTCAAATAGCCCCATCCCAAACCTAATGCTCCCACTCCTCCTGTCTTGGGATTCTGTCTTTAGTGTTGGACACTTCCCAGAACTCAGAACCCAGCGTTCTCCGAAGTTCCTCTACTCTTCCAATTGAGTCTTGACCTTGTTCCTCAGGTGGGTCCTCACCTTCACCTCAGCTCTAGGAAAGGATATTAGAGACCACTTTGCATTCCCTGAGGACTCCCTAAAGGGAAGTCCAAAGACGACCTCCACCCTTTGCTTTGAATTGGTGATTGGTTGCCCAGTACCTGCCCATGTCTCTCTTCCCAAAACATCGGGGTGTTCCACACTGGCCCACGCAGTGCCACAAGCATTGTAATCAGCATTTCCCTTGTATCTCTCAAAGGCCAGTGATGCTCCTGGAGCTGGCCACTTGGGTTCATGCAATCCACCGAGAAGGCAAACCCAAGACAACATGGGGGAGGGAAGCAGAGTGAGGCAGGGAGCGTGATTTAACAAAGATGTGGCCTCCACTGGAGTCCAGCTGTAGTCTGACCATGCGTTTTTCCACAGCGTCAGCCCACCACCAAGGCAAGGGGGTCTGTCCCCTGGCCTCCTCCGTCAGGCAGTCAGTGGCTGCAGGCTGTCTGAGGTCGAGAGTAATGCCATTCCCATTCTGCAGAGTGTGATTTTCTGGATAAGTTGTAGCTATGAGCTTTTAGGACTCAAGAAAGCAACTGAGGGAACTGTCACTGTCCTAGCAAAGAAATCTGTGAATCGAGAGTGTCCATTACCCGAATATGTTTTTAAATTGAATATTAGGGATTGAATTTCTCTTAACTAATTATCTACTAAGATTATCATTTTTTTCTAATTTAAACTGTGTGATTCATTATTTCTAGAGTTATGGGTTATTGCTGCTTGTTTATTCGGTAATTGGTCTATTGCTCAATCGCTCTGTCTACCCTACCCATGATGAGTTACTCTTTTTTAAGCAACTGTTAAATTCAATTGATAAACATTTTATTTAGAATTTTTTATCTGTAAAGTAGAGCTGCTTAAAAGCTATTCTGACATAAATGGCTTAAAATAACAACAATAATTGGTGTGCTCACAACTTTTCAGTTTCGTAAGAGTGGAAGGTATGGCTCATCTGGGTTCCATGTTGTATCTGCAGGGATGTTAACATTTAAGATAGCTTTTCCTAACATGGCTTGGCACCTCATGGGATGCTGGGATGATATGGGATTTTTCTCTCTTCCAGTGGTGTGCCCATCTGACTAGCATGGGCTTCCTTGCAGCATGGTGACTGGGTTCCAACAAGGAGTATTCCAAGAGGAAAGTTCCAATGTTCAAGTATATTTCACATTTCCACTGGTGGCAAGTGTGCTCATGTCCCATTGGCAAGTCCCCGCATCTGTGTGGGCCCACCAAAGAGGGAATACCATGAGGCAGGGTCACTTGAGGCCAAAAAAGTATCAGTTTACCACACTCTGCCCTAATGATTCATGTTGCTCCCAAATGCAAAATAGACTCACCCTCTAGGACCTGTGAAGTCTAATCCTATCAAGGCATCGGGCTGAGACCTGAAATCCAGGTGGTGACATCTAATTCAATCAGGTGAAGATACGGTTCTGTGGCTATAATTCATCTTCATATACATTTTCTGCTCACCTGAAACCTCTGTATCCAGTGATGAGGCAGGGAGGGCTACACTGCAGAGGACACTGTGTTCAAGGAGAGGAACACAGGAGGAATATAGCCTTGACAATATGTAGCATTTCCGAGATCCCGCTGGGGGCATGGTCCAGTTTCTCCATTGAGACTCAGTCATCTCCTCTGGGACGTTTTGCTCCTTTCCATAAACCTGTGGAAAAGAAGGAAGAACCACCCTGTGGTTCTTCCTTCTTTTTCTATGAGAAAGACCTATTTTTGTAGCTGAGGAGGCTTCACAGGCTGCTTTCTGCCCATTGTGAATACGTCTGTCCCTTTTCCTCCAAGAGGTCAGCACTTACGGTGGTACAGGTAAGGGAGCTATGGAACGGTAGGCTTCAAGGTGGGATGGCCCCAGCTGGGGGACAGGGCACTCTTTCCAGGCTCTTGGAAGCCCTGTTGCCTGCAGAAAATGGACCATGAAGAATTTACCTTAAATTTGCTTTAGTAAAGGGTCTTACAGATGTACACATCATTTTCTACTTTGAGAGTCTTTTGTTGGGTGACACAAGGATAAAGGGGAGAAGATAAATAAAAACCCACGACTGGCAGCATATAAATCATCAGGAACCAAACTGTGGAAACCTATCCTTGTTAATGATGAAGAAACGGAGGCATTTGTTCATAAATGACATTATTCTCTCCATTCTCTCCCTTTCCTCCCCAAAACCACCTCACTCCCATCGCAGGTTTTGGGAAGACTGGGAAGTTTTACTTTTGAGTACAAGTTCTGGATTCTCTTTTGTTATTTCAAGAGTTTCTATGTATTTGCTGACACTTCCTCTTTATGGAATCATCATAAGTATATTTTCCTTTATAGCCTCGAGAGTTGTTACAATAGCTACTTTAAGATTCTTGTCTGGTACTTCCAATCCGACTCATCTCAGGTTTAGTCTCTTGTGATTGTCCTTTCCTTCCCACATGGGTCACATTTTCCCATCTCTGTATGTCTAGTAATTTTGTATAGTTTACTGACCATCATGGATGATGTATTTCAGAGACTTGGTATATTTTATTTTATTTTACTCTATTTTATTTGCTTGGTTTGGGCAGGCATTTATGTTGTCTGGATACAAACTCCCAGCTTTTTCTCTCCTGGTGAGAGGCAGTTAAAACTTCTCTTTCATCATTCTGTTCTCAGCTGGGCTATCTGGAGTCAGCCCCCACATGTGTAGTTCAAAGGTTTACATGCAAAAAACCGTGACTCCCCCTTTCCGGCTCTTTCTTTGTTAGGACAGCTCTGATCTGTGGTGACCACACCCTGGCTCTTCCATTCCAGCCAGTAAGATGGCAAATGTCTATTCTAAGACTCTGAGTTTCTCTCCAAGTTTTAGCAGTCTCACATGGAGTCTGCCTCAAGGCAAAGAGGAGTAAAAATGGAAAACACCCACCACTCCAAGCATCCACTCTCCTACAGCCTCTCCCTTCAAGAAGTTGTTTTAAAAAATTTCATCCAAAATTTATAGTCGTTATCTGTAGAAGGTTTTGTCCAACTGAAACCATTCTGCCATGACCAGAAATGCAAATCTCCGTTTCTTCAGTGTTAAAAATTGTTCACCTAGAAAAACCTCTAGTCCTAAAATCTGGGTCGGAAGTGAGGTCGTTGGGGAAGGCGAGGGAAATAATGGAGACAAGAATATGACCTTTAATCGATGTCTCTGTGTCTTTCTCTTTGGTGAATACAGCCTTTTTGGTTTTTGACGAGTCAGATTTTCCGTCGTGGATTTTCATCTGGATTCTAGTAATTTAACACCGCTGAGCTACTCCATTTTTGTATCGCTGTTGATCGTGGCTTTCTGAGGGGGAAACCGAGGCAACAGATACTCTGTAAGGGTTCATTTCTCCCCACCCACTCATCTGCATGTGACCTAGTCAAAGGTAAGGACCGCACTTCATCTGTGAGCTCCAGCTCTGGGTCATTTTGGTCACCACAGAAATGCTTGTACAATAAATAAACCGACGGACTTGCCTGTGAACGTAGCGGGGGTATAACATAAAATAGATACATACATGAGGCTATTGTTTCCACATCGGGATATTTCATTGCGCCGTCCACATACCAAAGTCTCCCGCATCGATACCCATGCAGAGGGGGTGGACTTACGTCTGCTTTCTTTTAACGGAAAACTATTTAGAATCTGCACTCCTACTTTTACGGTCTTTGTATACTCTTTATTACCATACAGATGAATACAATTTTGCGTACCTCTTGAAAAACAGCTATATTAAAATGTTCTGCAGAAATACCTTAGTCTAAAATCAGGTAATAAAAATATTTTCCCTGGAGCCAGTTCTGGGAAAAGTATAATAGTCCAAAATCCCACCACTGCGTAGCATAATAGTACAAACTAAGAAAAGATTTTGTGATTGTAGCTGCCTATGAATTATGTGGATTATATTACATATTGTGGAGAATGTTTTCCCTGGGTGAATAAAGTTGTTTATGTAACTAAGGTCTCAACCATGAGAAGGCCACGCAGATCTCAGTTTACCCCAGCAGCCCATGGGTCAACTGCATTCTCAGCTGCTAGAGGTACAAATTTGCTCTCAGATAAAACATTTCTTGTTGCTGTTTGTATACATAATTTAAATTTTATCCTGAGTGCTTACCAACCTGAATGACAGGATGTTTATTATTAATTAAAACTGGGCTCCAGGGGCGCCTGGGTGGCTCAGTGGGTTAAGCCTCTGCCTTCGGCTCAGGTCATGATCTCAGGGTCCTGGGATCGAGCCCCGCATCGGGCTCTCTGCTCAGCGGGGATCCTGCTTCCTCCTCTCTCTTTGCCTGCCTCTCTGCCTGCTTGTGATCTCTGTCTGTCAAATAAATAAATAAAATTTTTAAACAAAACAAAACTGGGGCTCCCATCCCAATGCCATTTCAGCATCAGACAAGTCCAGACTAGGGTCTTGGCTGTCTCGGCAAATTCTGCCCTGTCCACCTACGTGTGCAACCGTCACCTTGGGCACCTTGCGCCGGCAAGAGATACAGGTATGTGGAGAATAAAGCACCTACTATGTGTTGTGGCCCACACTGGGTATTTTGGGAGGTTTTAGTTAAAAAACAAAACAAAATAGGGGGCGCCTGGGTGGCTCGTGGGTTAAGCCTCTGCCTTCAGCTCAGGTCATGATCCCGGGGTGCTGGGATCGAGCCCCGCATCGGGCTCTCTGCTCAGCAGGGAGCCTGCTTCCCTCTCTCTCTGCCTGCCTCTCTGCCTTCTTGTGAGCTCTGTCTGTCAAATAAATAAATAAAATCTTTAAAAACAAACAAACAGAAAAAAAAAAACCAGGACATGACCCTCATCGCCAGTGAAGTCCAGGAAATATCCCAGAGTCCAAAATATACAGTTTACAGACTTCGGGATGTCGGTGTCACTTTTAATGTAGCTACAACCACTATCAGTGGGAATCTCCCCGTAAAAAGCAGAACCGTGGAACGTTTAGAAAAGAGTAACGAATATGGCAGAAAGTTCAATTCTCAGCAGAATCCTGTCAACAGGAGAAATGCTACTTCCACAAATTCCTGAGTGGAAGAAGGCATGCAGAGAGCTCCCCGGGCCATCTATAAAACATGAGACCAAGAACAGAGCAGATGAAGAGAGCTTTCTGTTTTCCTTCTGACTTAGCCTTAACTTGTGGTTTATATAAAAAAATGTTTTAAAGGACTAAGCTCTTCTCGGGGCTGTTAGCAGGCTGCGTGGCTGCACTCGCGTTGTTTATTTCCGAACATCTGTGCCATCATCTTTGGTCGAGCCTGTGGAATAGATGAGGTCATCTCTTTGGATGTTTGCATAGCTGAGGAATAATCAAAACCAATGCACCAGAGACGGACTCTCTTTCCCAGAGTTTGGAGCTCTTTTGCCCTTTCACATCATCTGAGTTTGCTCAATCCGGCAGCAAATGGTTGTTGAATTAATTAACAAGCATAATCGGTGACCAACTTTTGCCAGGCTTGGCCCTTCTCCCTTGACACACCCCCCACACGTTTATATGCATGTGTTTACCCATGTGCACACACACACCCATGCACACACACGCGTACACACAGCGGAAAGCACGGAAGAAAGATGAGCAGCGCAACCTGCGGTGAGCTGAGCTCTACTCTGGGCTCCACCATCCACCGCTCTGGAACCTTCGGCAGCTCCAGCTCCCACCTGCCACCGGGGTGAACTCTCCTTTGCTCTTCTTCTCCTTGAAACCCTTCTTTTACTTCCTATCGTGTGTGGGGCAGAGCCCACAGATCCGTCACGCCCTGGCCTCTGCCTACATTTCCAGAATCATCTGGAATCACAATTCCGCCAAAACACACCCCACTGGAGCACCTGGTGGCCTTAACTTTGGACGTGCTCTTTCTCCTCAACTGGGTTTGTCTGCCCTTGGACCAGGCGGAAGGGCAGCACCTCCTTTGCGACACCAACACCCCCGCGGACCCCGGGCTGCAGCCGCCGTGGACCCAGAGGCAGGTGAGGGTCTGGAACTAACACGCACTGAAGGAAAGTGATTGTGGTTTTCTTTGAAGTGGGAAGGAAGGGCGCCTGGGCAGCTCAGTCGTTAAGCCTCTGCCTTCAGCTCAGGTCATGATCTCAGGGTCCTGGGACTGAGCCCCGCATCGGGCTCCTTGCTCAGCGGGGAGCCTGCTTCTCCCTCTCCCACTCCCTCTGCTTCTGTTCCCTCTCTCGTTGTGTCTCTCTCTGTGAAATAAATAAATAAAAATCTTAGAAAAATAAAACTGGGGAGGACTGTGCTCCTAGGTAGCACGTTGGTGGAAACATCTGACATTAGAGATGAGGTTCCTTCTTGGTCCCTACAACCTGCTGACACCCTCAGGCTCTTTATCTCCTTTCAGATTTTTTTTCTTTTTTGTTCCAATCCTGTTATATGCAATACACATGGGACAGTGCTGGTGGCAGGAGGTGGTGGATGGCTGCATCGTGCCTTACCTGGATACTCCTGATGCCCTCGGGGGCACTTCTTCTCCCAAAAGATTACCGTCTCTGTCAGTCTCTTTCGGGAAGCACACTCCTGAAGGCCAGTTACTCCGGAAACACTCCTCTCTGTATCCACGCACCTTCCAGGAAAGGCCCAGATGGAAGTAATCCAAAGACACTTGAAATGGAGAAGGAAGCCAGAAAAGGGTGAGAATCAAGAAGGGTGCTCCCTGCACGCCCGGACTGTGGGCTACGGCTACTGACTACGGTGGAGGTGGGACCGGACTCAAGGAAGTTGCTGGGCGCCGGCTCAAACCTTTCCTTCCCCAGAAGGCCCCGTGGCGTGGCAGGCCCAGAGCCCTACTCTGCCCGCAGCTCCGAGCCAGAAGGGGGAAGAGTTGGCTGGGAGGGTTGCCCCAGTGAGGTGGGGGGAGCCCACTGGCAGTGGAACCAACAACATTTGTTGGTGGCTTCTTGATGAGCCAGTGGCCCCTCACAAAACACAGTCTGTAGGAGGCAAGTCTTGCTCACGGCCCTGCTTTAAATAGTGGGGGAAGGTTTTCCTACAGGAATTGGACATTCTCCTCCCGGGCTGGAAGGAATCTGGTTCGGCCAAGCCATGTCCTTGAAGTAGCCTCATCCTGACCCTTCCCAGCCCAGCCCTAGAATGAACCACTTCAGCACCAGGCCCTCCTGGGAACATCTCCATATACTTCTTCCCGGTCACGTATTCTAGGACAACTTAGGGGGACCCAGCCGGAATCTCTGGGAAGGGCAGACATTTCTTAACTTGTTTGGTGAGCTAAGTGGGAGGCCTCCAGGTGGATCACATCCTGAGGGAAGAGGGGGTCAGTGGTGAGGTGCCGGAGCTGGTGAGGACCCCTCCCCCAGCACAGGGGAGAGGCACCTGTGAGCAAGCGGGAGCCTGGCACTGGCTTTGTCTTTGGCCCATGTGTCTCTGGCCTCTGGGGGAGGAGGGGTGACTAGAGCTTAAAGAGCTTCTCAGTGAAAACATTCTGCGACTATGGACCATGGTCGTCTGAGCAACACAGGTAACAGGGCCCCTCCACGGAGCTTTGGGACTGTATTTGCAGGGGATGGCAGCTCACAGCTCTGCCCTTGCGGAGGACCACAGGGTCCCAGGGCGGGAGCTGGGGATGGACCACAACAGTGGAGGCGAGATAAGCATGAGCATCCCACGTGAGCAGACTGGCCAGTGCCCGCGCGGGATGCCCGCCCCCATGCTTCTGCAGTCCTGGGAAGACACCTGCAGAGGATGGGCTTCTTGTCCGAACGAGAAGAGGAAAAACTGATGAAATCTAAATTACTATGATTAATAGAAGCACAGCAGCACCCACAACTCTGTGAGGCTCGGGTAACTTGGAAGGCAGAAATAGATACTCATTTTATTTACTTATTTATTTATTTTATTTATTGCCCATCTGCCTTCCCTGATGAAATATAAAGCCACCTGCTGAGAAAAATCCAGAAATTTTCCTGCTGGATCCATGGTTCTCAACTAGGAGTGCTTTTGCCTCTCAGGGGACATTTGGGAATGTTTGAAGACATTTTTTGGCTGTTACAATTAGGAAGACACCAGTGGCATCTAGTGGGTCGCCACCTGCAACAAAAACTTCCCTGGCCCAAAGTGTCAATAGTGTTGAGGTTGAGAGACCATGTTCTAGATGTATATGATATCATTGATTTGGAAAAGCTCTTTATATATTAAGGACATTACCATGCTTTATTATATGTGTTGCAAAACCTTGCTGTATTTATTTGTCTTTTGCATTGAACTGTATTTTTAGACACACAAAAATATAATTTTTATATATCCAAATCTCTCAATTTTTAAGTTATGTCTGAAAACATTATTTCTATTTTTGATATTATAATATTCCTAGGCTAAAATTACACAAACATCCACCTATTATTTTGATGTTTTCATAGTTTTATCATTTATTTTTAATGATCTGAAATTTATTTTGTGGTAAGATAGAATGGAGGAATCTCAAATTATTATTTTCTTTACAAATAATTATCCTGCTGTTCCAGCAATGTATACTGAATGAACTCTATCCTTTCTCCAATTTGAAAATAACAAAATTACTACATTCTAAATCTAAATATATAGTTAGGATTGTTTCTGGGATTTCTAGTTTGTTCTATTGGTCTGTATATTGTGGTGACAGCTTTGCTGTAGCTTTTTTATTGCAGATAATAATTGTGTCTAGGTCAAAGAAGAATCACACTGAGTTTGGATCAGGAAGGATATTTTCTGTGTTAATTTAGAGAGAATTGATGTTTTTGCAATGAGTTTTTTCATCCAGAAGCATTCAGTTTCTCCATTTAGTTCTTATGTCTCTTGGTATAGTTTGGGGGAGGGAGTATTAAAAAATGTCTTCTGTATGTTTCCTTTAAATTTATTGTCAGATTTTTCATATTTTTGGTGTTTTAAAATATTTCCCTGTTATATTTTAATAGCTTATGCACCATAGGAAAGATATTGCTTCTGGTTTTTTTTAAAAGTTCATTTTGTAACTGGTTTTCTAAATTGCCACGGTTAGCAGTTTTTCAATTGATTCTTTGTTTATTTTCCAGGAATCATGCCCAATTACTGGTCTCGTACCCTTTTCTTTCCTGTGAATGCTCTGGGGACCACCCTCACTCTTAGGAATTAGAATTGCTTTGAAGTCCTGACAAAAGTCCAAAATTTCAGAGACGAGGCACTTCCAGTAATATCTTAAGAATATGCAGTGACTTGAGGAGTCCCACCGCCATCCTGTGCTGTATGCCCTGACCGTGGGGCGCACTGGGTTTCCAGAGTGGGCATGACAATTGAGGTGAGATGTTCCCCTACTGAAACGCAGAGATCTTAGTTCTGCAATCCCATGAGCTGCATGTATTCACGTAACCATCACGCAAGTCAACATATAAGCATGTCCCTTAGCCCAGAAAGTTCTCCCTCTCTCCTTTCCAGTCTTCCTTCTCCCAGAGGCAGCTGCCGTTCCAATTTCCATCAACCTAGTTTTGCCTGTTGTAGAGTTTCATACACATGGAACTACGCAGCACGTCACCTTTCGTGCCTGGCTCCTCCGGTAGGCAGTGTTTTAGATTCAAGCACACCGTTCCTCTTTACTAGCAAGTAGCACTCCATCTTAGAAGCACACTGTTGGTTCATCCACTCTTCCGTTGGTAGACATTGGGTTGTTTTCATTTTTTTTCACCACAATGAGTATAGTTGGTAGGACTATTTCTGCACAAGTCTTTCTGTGAACATATGTTTTCATTTCTCTTGGGTAAATGTCTAGGAGTGGAATTTCTGGATCATTTGGCAGGTTACATATTTAACTTTATTTCAACGTTTTGGTCTTCCAGGGTTTACCGATTCGGAGAGGAGGCATTTCTGGTAATACTTGAAGGGTATCTATTGTCTCAAGGATGCCATTTTTGCTGTCATTTTCAATTTACAAAAAGTTGCAAAAACTAATTCAAAGAATTCTTACACATCTTTTATATTAATTATTCACCAGTAGTTTACATTTTGCCCTATGCGCTTTTTCCTTTTTTCTTCTGTCTACCTGTATTTATTATCCTATCTGTATGTGTGTCTACATGTTCATCTTTTCTGAGTTGTTTAATAGTCATGATAATAAAGAATCAGTTTGCAATCACTAGCTAATTCCTTTCTGAATAATTGGCAAAGGGGATCATTTGACACTTTACCACTAAGTAGTTCAGTGATCCATCTAATAATGGTCTTATCCACTGTGTGACATTCAATTATCACAAGAGTTCCATCCACTTAAGTTTCTGGGTCACTTTTTGTCATTATCCAGTGTCTTCAAATAACTGTTTTCTAAAAAGTATTTTGTCCAGAGTTTATCATTGTTTTCTCTTGGGAGGGGCATTGTCCTGAAAAGCTGTTCCACCATTATAGTAAACCAATTCTGCCTTTTGAAATTGTTTTTGACCAAACTTTAGTGAAGTGCAACTAAAATCTCCCAGCAGAGTACTGATGTTCCTTCCCTCCGACGTCATCATGGCGTGGACCACACAGCATGCGTGGTCACCCATGAGCTCAAATACATGTTCCCCCAATTCAGAGACATTGAAACCCGGGAGGCTCATTCAGTGATTTTTACTTCCTGTGGGATCTCAGCGTTTTGTGATAATAGCATAGAAAAAGCATCCCATTTCATCTTAGCTGCATTCCTGTTTCTAGAAGAATGCGAGATACCAGACAGCAGAGAACCGCCTGTGTTGAATCAGTGTCGTAATGTAGGGTCCTCCTTAAAATCATGGACGAGAACATGGTCCGTCCTCATGGATTATTCTTTTAATTCAGCGTTTGAGTTCAGATGGCATATTACCTGTGGTTCGTGTGTTTACATTCATGAGTTAAACTGGTCTGTGGTTTCCTCCTTTGAGGTTTCCGTGTCGAGTCTACGCGGGTCGTGTTAATTGCAGAGAGTGGTCATGGTAACTTACTTCCTTAATTTCTGTGGGGGCTTCATAGAGTAGGTAAATCATCTGTGCTTTGGGGCTTGGAAAAGCTCCACAGGGCAACGATCTGTGTTTGGATTTTTTTTTTTAATTAAAGAGCTACTCCTATGTTGAGTTTTTCAAACTTTCAAGGTTATTGGTCTGAAGTCATATTTATTTCTTCTTTATGAATAAATTTAAAACATGGTAATTTCCTTAAAGATCACGGCTTCACCAGAATCATCAAATTTATTGGAATATATCTTCATATGGTTATCTCTTACTCATTTACAATCCCATCTGCATCTATAGTCATGGTTACCTTAGTAATGCTGTATATTCATGTTTACTTTTTAAGTTTTTTTTAAATTTATTTATTTGTCAGAGAGAGAGGGAGAGAGACCAAGCGAACACAGGCAGACAGAGTGGCAGGCAGAGGCAGAGGGAGAAGCAGGCTTCCTGCCGAGCAAGGAGCCCGATGTGGGACTTGATCCCAGGATGCTGGGATCACGACCCGAGCCGAAGGCAGCCGCTTAACCAACTGAGCCACCCAGGCGTCCCTACTTTTTAATTTTTTATGAGAAATGAGAATTTACAATGGTTGTGTTCTCCCAATTCCTCAGTGCATTTGGCAGGGGGTGGGGGGATAGTTTTGTTCTTATTTTTTCCCTAAAGATACAGTTCTTGTATATATATATATATATATCCTTTAAATTAGTTTTCCAGTTCATTAAAATCTATGTTGCTATTAATTCCTTGCTTCTTTTCCCATATGTTTATTTAATTATGCATTCTCTGACTTTTTGTACTAAAGACCAATTTCAATTATTTTGAATCCTTTTTTATTTTATAATGGATATAGAAAATGCTCTAAATTTTCCAGTCACTTTAGCTTTGGCATATGTTTTGGTTGAATCATGCTGCCATTTTTATTTCCAAAATAGTTTTATTCACACATTACAGATTCTACTCAGTCATTATAAAAATGTGGGTGAAAAGTATTAGCATGAATGGATGCTAAAGAGATTTTTAAGCAAAAATACTGGGTTACTTTCTGGCATCTACAGAATTACCCTATTTTTATCCATATATTTAGTAGTTCAGAAAGTATCAAGAAGTTGACAAGCATGTAAAAATATTCTTTTGTGGGTAGATATATATCTGAAATACTTATCAATCAACTCTATAAAATATGCAGATAGTTAATTAGATATGCTCAGAAAAGTTCGGGGGAACAATAAGCCAAGACATGATTATATGCATAGGGCAGAATTATTATTATTGTTTCAATTACTTTTCTCTTTGTTTTACTTCTATTTGTCAATTTTCCCACAATTAGCAGATACTAGATTTTTAAATATTATTGTCATTTGATTTTGTAAAATGTGGCTCTTCTTTGATCCAGTATTTATGTTCGTAGGAATTTTGCCTGAGTAAATAATTCAGGATGTAGCAAGAATTTAGGAATAACATTGATTAATGCCAGATTGTAAGTAAATCAAAACTCTTCCAACAATCTTTATGTCCAACAATAGCTATGAATAAAATGAATAAAATGATAAAATGAATCATTTTATCCACCCATCCACACCATGGACCCCAAAACATTGTGTTATAAAGTATATTCGTGTGTACTGACATATTTTGACAAAAGGACACACTCTTAAGTGAAGAGAGCTGTTAGCAACATATGAAACACAATGGTTATACTTAGAAATCCACAATTAGATATTCATAAAAACATCTATAATTACATGGTATGATTTTAACCATTTGTTGCTGACTGTTAGTATTATCGTGGCATTTTATTCCATTATTAATGCTTACCTTTTTTTTTCCTACAATAAGCTCGTGTGTCTTATGTTATTTTTTAGAGTCATGAAGGATAAAGAAATAGAGGCAAAACCTGGATGGTCAGTAATTGAAAGCATGTTTCTCCCAGAACCCCTGTTTGGGGGGAATTACAGCAAAATTGTTTTTCCGGAGACTCTAATAAAACTTAGATAAAATAGCAATAATTAAAATGGCAAGGGGAAAAAAAACCCTCTGTGGAATTTTTATTGCAAGTTTCCAGAAATAGAGAGTGTGTGTCAGTTTATATAAGACTTTTCTTACTGACAAATTGGGAAAGTTTTAACAACAGGAACTAGGACTAACAGTGATCAAGAAAGAAATGCGTCCTTATGCTATTCACGACCAGATACCTGGGGTCTTGCTGCCGACTGACTCGCAGGTGTACCCCACACTCCCTGCATGGACCCCGACTGTAGCACCATCCACAGGCAGCAACGGCAGTGAACGGGTCAGAATGCGGACCCTATGGATGAGAAGTGTGGCTTTCATGAAGTCACTGTAGAATCAGGGTGAGAGTATTGTGTCCCGAGCTTCCAAACTGTTAATTACTTTTAGAAAGTCATTTGGCAGAATGTATCAAATATGTCTATCATTTGAAGCGATATCTATTTGAAACTAACATTTAACCGTGTTACGTTTACACTGTAAGTTCCTGCCGTACGCACAGCGAAGAAGAATTAGGAACTAGTTCCCACTGGTGCCAGTGGTGCTGACCGTGGACCACGTTTTGAGAATCAAGGATCTGTAATACTGCCAAGGATCTATATTTATGACTACAATCGCTTAGCTATACATACGTATACACATTATCTTAAGCAAGATACTCCGCTTTATTCAAATGGAAAGTGAAGAGAGCCCCTACCTACTGAGAGTGTTGAAAGGATCCCAGTAGCTACTGTGTTTGAGTTTCTGGCAACCATACCGGACACACTGCTCTTCGAGAGTATCTGCTCTTGCTTCCAGTAGAGACTGGGGATGGAGTCTTTGTCCTCCCCAGTGACCCACTAAGAAGGACCTTCCTTCGTAATAGGCAGTGGCATAGATCATTAGATCTTTGGGATTAGCAGAATGGACCGAGGACTTTTGGGGATGGTGGTAATAAGAGCTTATGCTTGTTGAATCCGCCAGGTCTGTCTGACTCAAGTGCCCTCACTCTGAACCACTGTTTCTCTTGGGGCAGTTTTATAAAACATCTTTTCTAAGCTTTTGCAGTCAGATCATTTGTTTTGTCTTGCAGATTTTGTTTATTTGTCAGAGAGAGAGAGAGAGCACAAGCAGAGGGAGCAGTAGGCAGAAGGAGAAGCAGGCTTCCTGGTGAGCAAAGAGCCTGATGTGGGGATGTGGGGCTCCATCCCAGGACTCCAGGATGAGGACGCTAAACTCACTGAGCCACCCAGGTGCCCCTGCAATCATGGGGATGGCTCCCCCCTACAGCTCTTTCCCAGCCATCCACAGATGGAAGAAAGACCCTTAAATTTTCATCTTGGAAGGAACAATGTTGTATCTGGCCACAGGAAGAAAAATGCAGCTGTTGATGGCTTATAAATTCCCCCGAAGAGTTGATCAGCAGTTCGTGGCGGTGATAGGACATGTTCACAGCCAAAAAGCATTTGGAAGAAAGGACAATTCTCCCAATGAGCAAAACTGAAGCCGGACAGTAAGCTGGCAACATCTGGGTAAAATCAAGAAGTGACTGACTTCCTTTTGTGGGTATAATCTTACCAACTTCTTAATGCCTCTACGAGGGTCAGATGGGAGGACGCCAGCTATGTCCGTATTCTACGAATCAAGATATTCTTCCATGTAGCTTGACTCTGGTGGGATTTGCCTCTACACTGGAGTATATTTGACATAGTCTAGTTTTTTTTAAAGCATGTTGAACAAGCAGGGCTACGGTGGGATTAAAGAGAGATTTGCATGAGACCCTTTCCCTTTGTGTTTCATAATGAAAATTTGAATTCTGCTTTCCCAGCCACGTGGTGATGACTTTAGCCCAAAAGGCTCTCGCCAGGCAGGAGGTGGCTTTGGGCTGAGGGACAGCACTCTCGTGGAAAATTAAAAACAAGTGCTTATTTTTAGCTATGAAAATGCAATCATTCTTGTGCTCAAATATGCTTTACATTCCCTGGAAGAGGGTTTATTGGCACTGGGTCTGTTGTGTAACTGATGAAAACCACTGTGTGCCATAAAAATGGGCAGATGCGAAGAGCAGTCCAATGAGAACAGGCTGATGGCAGAAACAGAGCAGAGGGAGGCTCTTCCGAGGGGTGCAGATTGGAGCGGACCCCCTGGTGCGACCTGGTTAGGACAAAGGCCCTGTTGAACCCTTCGGAAAAGGAACTCAAAGTCAGAGGAATGATGACCTTAACAGCCAGTGTGATCATTTGTCCTATTCAGCTGCAAACTTGTATTTCTGATGTACAGTGGTGAGTTGTCTATGAGATCGCGTATGTGTGCTCTCTAGGGTGCCTTTCTCAAGGGAGAGAGCCCCAAATTCCTAAACTGAGAGGGCGGAGAAAAGCTCACAGTGATGCTTGGAGGCAGAGAAGAAAAAGGCCCTTAAAGCAGGTTCACTGGAGCAAACCCTTACTCAAGGTCTCCAGGGTAAAGGGGTTGGACCGACCAAGGATGCATCTCTTGATGTTCAGAATTACTGACTTGAACCTCAGAACCTCTGGGTCTCATATCTGTAGCTCCTGGTAATGTTATTCCTCTCATAATACAGTTGCATTATCAGTGGACATAAAATTTAAAATAATCAATACTAAGACCCCTCTGGAGAGCGTGGGGACACACCAGCCACAAATATTTCCCTCTTCCTGCTCTAACCTTTGGCTACGATGATCTAGCTCCCTCGTGAACACCTCTGGTCAAATCTGGGATATCAGGGCAAGCCCTGCCCTCATTGGATAAGTCCTTCCAAGACGAGATCTTGCCTGGGTCCCTCTGATCTCTTTCTCCTTCATTCTATGAAAAGCCTGGCCTGGGCTTCCAGGGACCAGTAACCTCTCTCGTTCATTGTTACTATTTTGTTGTTGTTGTTGTTTTAAGCCATGAGCTCTGTTGCCTGTGAGCAATGCACTGGGAACCCGGAGAAGAAATCCAAAATCTCATGCCCGAGCAGGAAGACACAAGAAAAGAAACCCAGAGAGATTTGAAAAGCAAGGCAACCCACAGAATGGGAGAAGATATTTGCAAATGACAGTTCAGACAAAAGGTTGATATCCAGGATCTATAAAGAACTTTTCAAACTCAACACACACAAAACAGATAATCATATCAAAAAATGGGCAGAAGATATGAACAGACACTTCTCCAATGAAGACATACAAATGGCTATCAGACACATGAAAAAATGTTCATCATCACTAGCCAACAGGGAGATTCAAATTAAAACCACATTGAGATACCACCTCACACCAGTTAGAATGGCCAAAATTAGCAAGACAGGAAACAACGTGTGTTGAAGAGGATGTGGAGAAAGGGGAACCCTCTTACACTGTTGGTGGGAATGCAAGTTGGTGCAGCCACTCTGGAGAACAGTGTGGAGGTTCCTCAAGAAATTAAAAATAGAGCTTCCCTATGACCCTGCAATTGCACTACTGGGTATTTACCCCAAAGATACAGATGTAGTGAAAAGAAGGGTCATCTGTACCCCAATGTTTATAGTAGCAATGGCCAT
>PISX010021115.1:17523-34469 GCA_004024625.1 Mellivora capensis
ATGGATAAGGAAGATGTGGTCCATATACACTATGGAGTATTATGCCTCCATCAGAAAGGATGAATACCCAACTTTTGTAGCAACATGGACGGGACTGGAAGAGATTATGCTGAGTGAAATAAGTCAAGCAGAGAGAGTCAATTATCATATGGTTTCACTTATTTGCGGAGCATAACAAATAACACGGAGGACATGGGGATAGGGAGAGGAGAAGGGAGTTGAGGGAAATTGGAGGGGGAGATGAACCATGAGAGACTATGGACTCTGAAAAACAACCTGAGGGGTTTTGAAGGGGCGGGGAGTGGGAGGTTAGGGGAGCCAGGTGGTGGGTATTAAGGAGGGCACGTATTGCATGGAGCACTGGGTGTGGTACAAAAACAATGAATACTGTTACACTGAAAAGAAATTAAAAAATTTAAAAAAACCTGACATTCATGGAAAAGATTTCCTCCTCCCCAGAAATGTTTTGATCAGCAAAATCCAAAGCTTGTTCTTTGAAATGACTAAGAAGACAGATCGATCTTAGGCAAATAGGATCGGGAAAGATGAAGCACAACTCACAATAAAAACCAAATGAAAAAACCCACACAGGTAAATGCAATGTTTGAAAATTGTAACAGGGTACTATGAAAAATGCCACAACACATCTGAAAACAGAGTTGAAGCAGACCACTTTCCTGGGAAATATAAAATCAGAATGGGTCCAAATTCACACACACAGAGGCTCTAGGATTTCTAGATTTGTATGCACAGTTGTTTGCACAATTCTGGTTCTTTCTCTCTACCTCTCATGCCTGCTGGATGGACTCGGCCTGACACCCACCCGGGGCGCTGCTCATCTCCGCTTCTTCTCTGTGCGATTTCCTTACTATAAAAGGAGCACCCAGGAGGCGAGCAGAAGGGGCACACCTGTCATCGGGGTGTCATTGGGCCACTCTGCATCCTCGCCTCACACTCTTCAAGCCCCATCAGGGACGGAGAGCATTTGCCACTGCCTCTTAACCGTTTCCTGTTTGCCCACAAGGTGTCAGTGGCCCATGCCTGAGCCCCTGAATCCTGAGTTCACACATTGCCGCGCCTTCTCCACCTGCTCACTGACTTGAGTCTATCTCCCACCTGCAACAGGAGAGAGTCCCTGGTGTAGAAAAATGGCCAGAAGGACACAAGGCAACGTGCTAAGTGTGCTGATCGCCCAAGGCAGGATTACTGATTTTCTTTCCTGGGTGTTAATTTTCCATGGTGAGGTTAGATTGTACTTTTAAGATCATTTACTTTTTCATTCAAAAATAAAACATAGTCTCATTAAAAAAAAAAAAAAAGATACTACAAAGGTATGTAATACTGTTTCCTTAGAGGGACTTAGTATCCAAATGTATCTTTCCTGTGAATTTCAATCTCTCCCTCACCCTCTGTGCGTGTGTGTCTGTCTCTGTCTCTGTGTCTTTTCGTGTTTTGTATGGGGGAGGGCTTGACTTTCTAACTCTCATTACACTACATTTTTGTCCTGTAAATAATATTTTTCTCATTTAAAAGGTTTTGAAGACCTTTGTACAGTGGTCCACATAGACCCTTTTTTTTAAATCTTTTTTTTTTTTTTTTGGTAGGTAGGCTCCAAACAGTCTGGTGTATTTATCCCAAATCTGACGTATTTCTCCACTTCTGCCTATTACCCGCATGGCTGCACTGAACCTACTTGTCCTTTGACATCGGCTGCCTGCGGGTAGACACTGAGGCAGGAACATGCTAAGCCATAGAATGTGTACATTTTTCGGCCAAAATCATATTGTGGAGCGGCTTTGGGAATTGACCGTCACCAAAGCGAGGAAGAAAAGTAGCCACCTCTTTATAACATCATCAAGATTGGATATGGGAGAGCTGGTTAATCGGATGAGTAAGAAAACTACGAAGTTTTGTTCTAACCTGCGTGTTCTCATTACCGGGGAGGACGAGCATCTTTCCCTGTGTCAGTCATTGGTACCTCATTTTTGAGGATCAGGACTACCTGTCCATGACTTTTGTCCATTTCCGCATTAGGATTCTTTATTTATTTTTGAAACAAATACGCTTCTGTGTTCTGAACATTAATTTTACTGTGGGCTGCGCACCCAGCAGCAAGGGTACCACCTAGGGCCATCTTGTCTCAAATGCCAGCACCCTGTTCTGTGATGTTTGGCCCAACACAGAGCAGCAGAGACCCCAGACAACCCCATCTGCTCTTCTGTGGGGTCCCCACCAAGCATCCTATGACTGCCCTCGGCCACCTCCCTTCCCACCGCTCCAGCGTCTGCTCCCCACGCTTGTCCATAGCTCCAGAGCCCATCTGTCCTTCCAACGGTCCTCCCCACATCCGCTTTTGCCCACAAGTCCTCCGGTCTGAGCCCATAGTCTTTTCCCCTTTGGGGAATCTTTATAGTCTTTTCCTTTTTAAAATTTCACTTTCTGTTTCTCAACCAAGGCACCTGGGGGGCTCAGTTGATTAAGCGACTGCCTTTGGCTCAGGTCAGGATCCCAGGGTCCTGGGATCGAGTCCCACATTATGCTCCCTGCTCGGCCAGGAGCCTGCTTTTCCCTCTCCCTCTGCTGCTCCCCCTGCCTGTGCTCGCTCGCTCTCTCTTTCTCTCTCTGCCAAATAAATAAATAAAGTCTTTTTAAAAAATGCATTCCATCAGGGGTATCACCCAGAGAGAGATCCTGCTGAAAAGTCTCGTCTAAATTAGTCATTATAATCAGGTCTCTTCCACTATAATAACAAGAGCTATATGTTATGATGAAAAATTCATATTCATCTGCAAAATAGCCCTGTAAGGTAAAAGCTATTTTTATCCCACTTTGCATATAGGAACTATTTTAATACTCAAAGCACACAGTATTTATCCTTCCTGCCGCACAAAACGCTGCAAGAACATCCCGCTTGGTTGACATTTTGTGGCGGCCAGCCCCCACGGGGAAATGACAGATTCTGAACAACCACTAGACCAGACCATCCTCCCTCCTGAACCTATTAGCGAGAGCTGGGGCTACACTGTGTCCCCGCATCCGTCTGAAGTCATGACTCCCCACCACGCCCTTGGGGGAAGTGCTCTTACGGACCCCTCCACACTCCGCCCCCCCAACTCCCTGCACCACCCCCCACGCCCCCCAGGCCCAGAGCAGGTAAAGCAACCACACAAAGCTAAGGGTGCCAGGGCTGGGAGGGTCAGGACTGGAACCTAGCCAGTAGAGTGCTGGAGTTTTCTCCTCAACCACAAGGAGGCAAACCATGGCTTGTTTTGCACAATCCTCAAGCTTAGAGTGTTTGGGGAATTTTCCAGGGCTTGTGAAAACAAACAAAAGCAAAGACTATGAACTCTGAAAAACAACCTGAGGGGTTTTGAAGGGGCGGGGGGTGGGAGGTTAGGGGAGCCTGGTGGTGGGTATTAGGGAGGGCACGTATTGCATGGAGCACTGGGTGTGGTGCAAAAACAATGAATACTTTTACACAGAAAAGAAATTTTAAAAATTTAAAAAAAAAAAAAAAAAAAAGCAAAGAATAGCACCTAACAGAGACTGTGTATGGCCCACACAGCCTGAAGTGCTCAGTGTCTGGCCCTTCATGGGAAGAAGCTGCCAGGCCCTGCCCTGAACCAGGCCTCGGCCGGGACCACGGATGAGCCCCAGGCCAACTTCCATGACCTTGCAGTCGGGAGCTCATCCCAGAAGCGTGTTTGATGGTGACGGCCGTGGCAGGGGGTGCTGGCGTTTGTGCATGAAAATCCCCTTGAGACAGGAGACTCGGGTTCAGGTCATTGGTTTGGTTCCACAAGTTCTTTTACTTCGTTGGATCCTAGATTCGAAGGACTGCGCTCGTCTGCTTGGGTCTTCTAGGAATACGTGGGCCCCTTTGAAACTCAGAGAGCATCACCACCCCAGAATTATCTTCAGGCTCCCAGTGGAGTACAAAACATAGAGGGTTTAATACGCATCAGGCTTGTCCCAGAAACACTGAGCCCTGAGTCCATCGTGGAGGAGGTCCTGAGGCCAGAGGGGGTGACGCCTTGACGACCATGGTGTGCATGATCCCCGGTCATTCTGCAGGTCCCTTCTCCCTTGAGTAATGGGCATGTGAGGGACGGGGGAAGGAAGGCAAGTCTCTGTCCCGTAGCCCTCCCATCTCACCTCTCCTCTCCCGGCTTTGCAAGAGTAAGTTAAAATTAAGACAAATAAATCACTCTGTTATCAACATAGTATCTTTCCTTGTCATCGATTCGATCTAGAGATATAGATATCGACATAGACATTTCCAGAGTTGTGATTATACCAACTGTACAACGTTTTATTCTGCTTTACTTCACTTGACGTGATAACACGAGTTCTTAACATTTGCTGAAAACATCCTTTTAGTAATTACATTATATTCTAAGGCAAAAACCCAGCATCACTGATTAACTCATTCAATTAGTGTTGGAGAGGAATATCGTTTGCAACATTGTATGGTTTTTAATAAGACTTCCATGAACATTTGTAAGCACAGAGGTTGTAGGATGATTTTTCCGATGGTAGAATTCTAGAAGTCGTCACAAGGCATGGATCTGTTTCGAGTTCTTGTTTTGCATCACCAACACAGCTCCCAAAAAAGTGAAGTTTATTCGAGCTTTTACGCACACACATGAGTTTTTCTGTTTCGCTTGTTTCGTGCATGTTTCTTAGTACGGCAACTCTCCGAATGTGTAAATTCTGTCAATGTGATTGTTAAAAATGGTATTTTACTGGAGAAAGCATATGGAGAATAGACTTTGGAGCCCGAGACCTTGACACGAATTTCCTGGAAGTTGCCAGGTGTGGGGTCCGTAGGTAAGTCATTTACCTTCCCCCGTGCCTCAGTTTCCTGGCCAGTGACATTCGAAATATGACATCTGCTTGGTGGGCCTTTTGTGAGGATTAGAACTAACAGAGGTAAGGAGAGGAACCGCAGGGTCAGCAAACCTTCCAACTTCCATCATTTGATTGACCGGCCATGGCCACCCTGACTTGAGCCATCTGATCATGACCGTAGGTTCTTTGAGCTGAAAGTGTTGAGTTCTCCTTGAAAATGTTGGGAGTCCCACCTGTGTTGGCTCTTCGGGTGGATGAGAGCAGGGAGGTCAGGAGGTGAGGCCTCCGGACAGCTGTTCTTAGAAGGCCTATGGGGCTGTAAGCATTCGAGGCAGAAGCCAGTCCCTCCCAGAAGAGTGGGGACAGCCCGACTCACAGCCAAAGGGCCACACCATGCAGGGGGTTCCATCAGGCAGGGGCACAGGGAGAATACTTGAGGAAGAAAATATTCGAACTCTAATTTATACTTTTTAATTTAAGGAAATTTAAAAAATAATCTAAGCTAGACTACTATTTACATAGAGATCCTGGCATTCTCACTTGGCCATGTGCTAACCAGTCAGGGACATGAAGACTCTTGATGTAAGAAAGGAAGTTGCACCAAGGGGAACGGCTGAGCAAGTGCTCACGAATCTGTCACCATTTTTTTGTTTTGTTTTGTTTTGTTTAAGATTTTATTTATCTTAACCCACCAAGCAGGGAGCCTGATGCAGGGCTCGATCCCAGGACCCTAGGATCACGACCTAAGCCAAAGGCAGATGTTTAACAACTGAGTCACCCAGGCGCCCCTATCTGCCACCTTTGAACATGCATTTCAAGAGTCCCTGCCAAGAGAGTTCACAGATCATAATCTTAAGTGGAGCATGTATGGGCACGTACAGACACGGAGTCAGTCTAAGTTTCCTCGTAGGACTATATTTTATACACAATTGTACAAATGTGTGTGCATATGTATCACATTATGTAAAGGATTATTTGTATCTGTAGAAATATATAAAGTGTAACTAATACTTAGTGTATAAAATCGTGTTCAAAATTTTGTATCTGACACAAGAACATACATAATCCCGATCACGACAGGGTTATAAATATGCATAGAGTTGTGTTTAGTGAGTACACAGATGATGTTGTCAGTGTGTGTGTATAGAAACACACAAAACTTATGTGTCCATGGAAAGTATCCCATGTGCCAATGCATATGTATATATATTATTTTGCATATACATATAATGTGATGAAAGGATATTTTGTAACAAAATGTTTCTGGATAGAATTATGTGTATCTGCAAAGGCTTATATATGTGGGTCTGTGTGTATCCCACATGGTCTGTAACCACAAAGGTTCTTTGATTTCCCTGCAGCAATATACTTGGAAAGTTTTCAAAACTGAAGATGTCTGGAAATTTTTAGTTTTAAGTAGATGGATATTCCAAATTCGCTCTTTCTGTGATGCTAAATGACTCTGAGGACCTCACTCAGTAGGTATTATAAATGCATAATCTGCTCCTTCAAAATGAAAATAAAGTTTTAACAGTGATCAAGAAGGTAACAACTTTTCAGAAGAATCTCATATCATGGAGAGAGCGCAAATAATGATGTTTGGAATCATTTTCATTGTTAGGCAGTTTTGTTCCTAAATATAAGAGAGTTACCCACAACAACATTCAGGTCTGTGGGCTCTAAAAACATGGAAGTGGGATTCTCTGGTTAATACTAAGTATCTACAGTGGGTTTGAACCCATTAAAAACACACAAACACCACATCCCCTTGGAATAAATTTGCAAGAGCCCCTGATTCCAGCAAGGAGCATGCTAGTCCAATTCAACAAAGTACCATGCATAATTGGTGAACCAATCTAGCCCACTTTAGCCAAGGATGCACTGATTCCTTTTTGATCTTTCAACATTTGTGAAAGAGCACCTCAGTTCTGAGAAGCATTAAAACTAAAATATCGAAGATAAACTGAATTTGGAAGCATCTTCGAAAGACTGTGTTAAAGATGTCAACCAATGTTTTCCAGAAAGGATGCATCTTCTCACAAAACATTGTTGATATTCAGTAACGGGATTGATCATATTTAGAGAGGGCAAAATAACTTGTACAATTGAAATGTGATGTTAAGAACTTGTCACTTCATCTCTTCCTCATACTGTAAAAATGTCTTTGATGTATAATTGACATATATTAGTAAGGTAATCTGTAAACATATACAAATGTGCTCACATATAAAAGTATGTGCACACACAATCTCAACGTGTGTGTACATGGTAATACACTATATTTGCACATATATGTCTATGTATACATATGTATGCATACACACACGTGTGTGTTATATACCTAATTGTTTTTAATGCTTGGGGAGAAGATTAAGGATGTGTTTGGAAATCATTGCTTTCAATAGAGCAGGTCAGAAAAGACAAATGCTTTCCTGAGTACACATGGGTAACTCGCTGGGCACACAGCTCAGTTACGGGCTTTTATCCATCACTTTCCCATTGAGAGACATCATGACAACTGTTCCTGGTGTGTGAAGATAAAGTAAAGGGAAGACCAAACTCTAGGCTCTTCCTCTCCTTTTCTCCAAGTCTTAAGTCAACCACTTAGTCCTGAGGTCTTGGCTGATCACAGCACCATGCTGGGCCTCAGTTTCCTTTTTTGTGAGATGCACATGACACCAGCTCTCCCGTCCCGCTTCTGCCGATGTTATGAGGACCGAACACTGTCCCATGTAGAGTGAACTTCTCCTCCTTCCTCCTGTCCATCAGGCGAATGTTTCTCAAAGTCGAACTCTAGAGCCTTGTCAAAAAGGCAGAGGCATGAACTGTGAGTTGGAAATGAGGAAAATATAAATGATGAATCATCTAGCAAGGGAATGTCATGCCCCATGCCTCCCGCAATTAGGGCTTCTAGCACATTTTATTTTTCTTGATTTCTCTAATCATCTGCAGTGCTTCTATAATTAACTGGCTACTGTTATTGAATGAGCGGAAAAACTATTTGCTGAAGGCAAAGACTTGATAACAGTCACACAGAATTGTGGGGCTTCTCTGACATATGCTGTTCTTCAAGTCCGAGGCTGGTTTTTCATACATCCCATACACCAAGGCCCTGCAGGAACATTCTGAAGACTTGCCTGCTCCCTGTCTGTCAGTTACCTTGTAGAGCGTGTATTATTAATGGCAGAGATTGGTTTCTGACCTCCTTGCCATGATCCATTTCCACCCATTAGGACATTACATTATCCACTTTGGCAAAACATGAATCATAAATGAAATATTGATTTTAAAAAATCACCCACTGCTTCACATGAAAAACACAATTCCTAAAAAGTAAAACTTCTTCTAAACTGAAGTGAGAATTCATGCCATTTAAAGGACCTGGGGTAGTGTGAAGACCCACCGTGATAGAATAAATATGTTCATATGCAGTTTCCTTTTATGATGACGTTATTTTTGGGATCTCAAAGTCATTTGCTCTTTGAATTTATCATTATGGCATTGCATACATTTGGATCAATTTCTATCTTTTATTAAAGCAAAGAAGTGTATGTTTTTAAAACCGCAAATCTTCTTTCCTGCTGTGTGGTGGAGAGATTAGGTCTCTGTTTCCAAAACAAAAGTAAAGACCATTCAGCAAGGGAGCGATTCTAGATTAAGGCACTGTTACCAAACATAATGCAGTGTCTTTCAGTAATGTTCATTTTCTTTGCAGTGTAATAGAGGGAATTTGAACCTCTGTGACAAGTGAGACACTAGATATTTGTAAAAACATAAACTTGTCTCTCTAAATGGGATAATGTGAGACAAATATTTGTATCTATTATGATAGATGATCAGCTCTCTTGGACGGACTTCACCCCAACATCTGAGAAGGATTATGGCTCGGCCAGGGAGGAGCTGGCTGTCCTTATAAAAATAAAGTGGAGTGATGAGAAGCTGCATCCCTGAATGGAACAATACGCTGAAAGGATGCTGATTAAAAGGAGGCGTGGTGAACTTGGCCATGTGCTGACCTCACTTTCAAAGCTTACGGAGATCCTCAAACAGAGAAAGAAAAGATGATTCTCCCAAGGTGAAAACGTGTCACGGGGAAGTCGATCTACATCTCATCTATGCCTATGCTCATATACCACCCCCTCCAAAGAAGCTCGCGTCGTAGCTGGTGAGCTCACTCCCGCGCTGAGACAGCAGGGTAAGGGCACCATCAGTATGGATGTTCGTGCCCGATTTCCCCGAGTCTCAGTGAACAGTATATGAATGGATGTCCTGATTCATGAGCCCCTGCCCAGCGAGGATCTCTGCATTCTGGTCCTTCACTGACACTCGTTTCCTAAGCATCTGACTTCCCAGCGAGGCTGGCTGGAGATGTGAGCACCCAGCCCTATGGGGAAATGCTCCCTGCCAGCTGGGCTTAGCATACCAGTTGGGAAAAAGAGGGGGCAATGTAAGATTCTCTTGACGGTCTCCTTTGACTTAAAAATTCTGTCGGTTCTCTCATCCTCTTTGTCAAATACATACCATTAGGAAATATCTCTGTGACTTTCTTTGGCCAGTGAAATGTGAGTGGAAAGGGGACAGATTATGTGTACTTGCTTTGAGAAAGAGGGCATGAAAGCATTTTAAACTCAGTACTCAGTGGTTTCTCATGATATCCTGAGAATAGTAGTAAGTACCTGGGCTAAAACTCAGTAGGAGAGGCTGAGGGGTGACCCTCCCCTTGCAGAAGCTGGACTGCTGTGGGCAGGGCTAAGGTGTTCCTGTCAAAGGGGCTCTAAGGGAATATGGTGCCATGAGACCATTTAACAGTGGGGTGCATCAGTAGTCAGGACCCAGGTAGTCCCATGATCCCCTGTAGGATAGAACACTCACTTGCAAGAACAATGCACTTTTGGATGCATGGAATGGTTTCTACAGGCAATCAATCAAAATTAAAATTAGGGCTGTCCAAGAAACTTCTAGCTTGAGAATCATCTAACTTAAATGTATTTTAGTCTAAACTCATTAGGCTCAGATTTACTCCTTCAAAACCCCTGAGGCCAGGACTTCCATTCTGTCCCACAAGTGGTCCATCCCATCAGTGGATAGCTCTGCAAGATGAATTGATGTTTATTTTTTGTCATCCTCCTGCTCTCTGGGGGCTTCAAAAAGAGGTAGAACTTTTTCACTTTGATAGACCCCTCACTATTTGATGACACTGGTCATGAACACTGTCTCCATTACCCATTCTTCCTCTCCCCATTGCCTCTACATGGCTGCCATGCCTTTGGTTAAAATTATATTATTTAGCCAATGATGAATTTACAAAAGTAATACAATAATCTACTTTTATAAAACCTAAAACAATAGAAGCATATCTAAGATAAAATGCTAAAATCCCCTTTTTTTACCCTCCACCTGTCTTCCCCATCTCTTCGGAGGTAAACATTTTTTGTAATGGTTTGGTGCAGAGCCTTCCAGATTCTACTCCATCCTCTATGTACATATACAAACAGAGAATTTTTTTCTTATTTTTATATAAATGGAATGATAGTACAGGTTTATATATTTCCACTTATTTGTGTATTCCCGTCAAACACTTGTTTTAGAGATGTTCCTATAGCAGAACTTATAAAGATGTCTCATTCTTTTTTTTAATTATAAATCTTTTTTTAAAGATTTATTTATTTATGTATTTGACAGATGGAGATCACAAGTAGGCAGAGAGGCAGGCAGAGAGAGAAGAGGAAGCAGTCTCCCCACTGAGCAGAGAGCCCAATGTGGGGCTCAATCCCAGGACCCTGGGATCATGACCTGAGTCGAAGGCAGAGGCTTTAACCCATTGAGCCACCCAGGCGCCCCAAGATGCCTCATTCTAAGTAATGGCTGCAGAAGTGTCCCATAGTACCACTGCACCATAATTTACTAACATTCCCCTATGGAGAGCCATTTAAGTGGTTTTCAGTTTTTCACCCTTGTAAACAATGCTGAAATAAACATATCTCTATATGCATCTTGGTACATATGTTCAAATATTTCTTACAGGATAGATTCCTAGTAATGGAATTGCTTTTTAGAATGATATGGAAATTTAACTTTTATAGAGTCTATCTTAGTGTCTTCCTCTTATCTGTGCAGTCTCTATGCCATGCTAATTTGCAAACCCATAAGTAGCACATACAATTGTCCAATTTCACACAACAGCATACTTAGCCTAAGGTGACATAGACAGATACTGGTTGCAGAAGCAGATTGCTACCAGTATAACTGAACATAAGATATACAGCTTTGGCCTCAGGGCCAGACAGTGGTGAGTGATATATGGAGGCTGAAGAGATAGTAACCCACATCACACAGTGGTGAAACATCCGGTCAGTTCGTTTCTCAGATAACTTGGGAAGCAGATAGTACATCAAATGAGCTTATGACTTTAGGCAAAGAGATTGGGAAACAGAATGCTAACAGCAAGACTTGGTTGTTACTGACTACATTTGGCAAGGTACGAAGACAAAGGGATGAACTCATAAAAGGATCTCACCAGTTTAAAGAGATTGAAGGAACTGATGTCTAGGGATTCCTGGATTGAAAAATGGAAGATACAACTATTCCTCATCTCCAGTTCTTTGAACAATAAAGGACCAACTAATATTCAGCCTTGTCCAGTGGCAATGAGCACACTTAGCACCCTAGGGCAAGCACTAAGAAAAACCCAACACCATGTATACAGCATTCCTGTAAAAATGCATAAACTGGTTGTGCTGTGACTGCATAATCAGACAAATCCCAGATCCCAAGCAGAAGTTGCTCCATCGGTCTGAGGTGAAGTATATAAGCAAGACATAGGAGACTTCCCAGACAGATCATGACAGATAGGTAATTTGAGAAAGAAAGGAACTTTGGACATTATGAAACAGAGATTTTGAGATTTCTTGTTATCATAGAATAACTTAGCCTAGGTTGACTGATACAGAAATGATAATAATTAAAGCGTTCAAATATTTTCAAATTATTATTTTTTAAAATAAATTAATTTTGGACTTTATTAATTATTCATGGTATGTTCTTAAGGGTAATCATTAAAAATAGAAGTAAAATTTATAACATCAATTCCAGTAGGAAGAATAAGAAATAAAGTCTCAATCACATTAAAAACAAAAAAAAATTTTAAATGGAAAAAATCATAAAGTGAAAATATGAGAAAGAACAAGTTGGTAGAAAATGAACAAATATAGCAATGATAAGGATAAGTGGTGTATCAGGCAATGATAAACCAAAAGGAAGTTGTATCAGTCACACCTAAATTAGAGGCTAATAAGACAAAATAGGCTTTAAGACAAAAGACATTACTGGATAGAGAGATTATGTGCATGGTAATAAAAGTTTTAATTCACAAGAAGACACAACAGTTCTTAACATGCATGCGCTTAGTAACACAGCCTCAAAAACAGAAAGCAAAGATTAACAAAACTTCTGGGAGAATTTGACAAACTCTTCATTTTCGTGATCTATTTAAATACACCTCTCTCAGTTACTCATAGGTTCAGTAGAAACATAAACTTAGAGAAGGTATGGAAGAAATAGAAAAGATACATTCTTGTCAAGCAATGAGAACATTTATAAAAATTGATCACAGGTTGGGTTGTAAAGCATGTTTCAATGAAATACAAAGAAATGGTGCCCTACAGGTCATGTCCACTGATACAGTGCATTTTAGAAGTCAATATCAAATAAAGAAATTGACCTTCATATATTCTGGAAACTTAAGATACACTTCCTATGTATGGGTCAAGGAAGAAATAAAAATGAAAACTTGAAAATGCCAAGACTGAATGACAATTAAAATATTACATATCAAAGGGCACTTGGGTGGTTCATTCGGTTAAGTGTTTGACTTTGGATTTCGGCTCAGATCATGACTTCAGGGTCATGGGCTTTGGGCTCAGTGGGGGGTTTGCTTGGAATTCTCTCTCTCCCTTTCCCTTTGCCCTTCCTCCTGCTTGTCCTCTCTAAATAAATAAATAAATAAATAAATACAATCTTTAAAAAGAAATACCACATATCAAATACACGGAATAGAGTAATATCTGTGTTTTCATGCAAATGTATGACCTAAAATGTTAATTTTTGAAAAGAAGAAATTATGCAAATTAATAAAGCATAAAATAATGAAATTAAGGGAAAAACAACTGAATACATGGAAATCAAGTAAATAGAATCCAAAGAATCATCAAAGTCAAAAGTTAGCTCATTGAGAAATCTAATGAAATGGACATAATTCTAGTGATAATGATCAAGAAAACAGAAAGAAGGTACAAATAAGCAATATTAGGAATTTTAAAAAGATAATATTCAAAAGACAAAGAAAATTCATGCCAGTAAGTTTGGAACTTGAGTAAAATACACAGATTTTTAAAAATTAACAAAAGTTGAAACCAAGAAGAAATGGAAAGACCGATAATTTCTAGTGCACTACACAAACAACTGGTAGTTGACTTACAACAAAGAGACTTCCAGGGCCAGATGTTTTCCAAGCAAGTCCCAGCTCTTTTAGTAAAGATTATTCCCACTTTATACAAAATATTCTATAGAATTGACAAGGAGAGAATAGTTCCAATTCAATCTATGAAGCCAATTAAAATTGATACACTGCAAAAAAGAGTATCATTAGAAGTATTATAGGCCAAGCTTATACATAAATGTAAACACAAAAATTCTAAACAAAATACGAGTAAACTGAAATCAGCAACATATAGAAAGATACAATAAAAGCATTGGGGTTATTCCAGACATTTAAGTGGTTTCACACTGGAAAAAAATCTATACGTGTAAATGCAGAAGGAATGATGTAATTAGAAATTCACCGTCGTGCAACTTCTAATGAAATAGCGTGTCTTAGCAATAATCTATCAGTAGACTCTAAAACCACTAGGTGAGAGATTGTTGGAAGTTTGGCACAGAAAGATGAGGCTGACACCATTCGAACACCAGGGATCAATCTTAGCTTGACTTAGAGCAACAACAGGACCCAACAAGGGGGACACAGCACCCCCTGGGAAGTCTTCTTAACAAAACTGAACCTGAATCGAAAACCTTGTATCTTAACTATCAGTTTACAGGAAATACAAGGGAAAAACAAGATAGGTGATGGTGTAGGGGAACAGTCCGCCAAATCCCTGACCTAGTTTCCATAAGTCAGGGACATAAAGAAAAGAAAGAAATATTTTTGTAGAATAAGAAAAGAAACAAAACAAAAGAAACATGTCCTTCAAGGACATTCTGAAATATTTAGGGTGAAACAGCGTGCCTTCTGTCTTACCATAATCAAATAATGGGTATAATGGAGGGAATAATTGAAATAAGATTAACAGAATGCTAATAGTGTTTGTCACTAGTGTTTGTGATGCTGGGCACATGGAGGTTCATTTATACCATAATACGCTCACACATGTTTGGAAATCTTTATGATAAAAAGTTTAAAAAAATTAAGTGTCATTACTCAGAGAATCAGATTAAATAAGGGGAAATATGATTACCTTGGTAAACACCAAAAACATTTATTAAAAGTCAATATCCAAGCATGATCCAAAAAATCCTTAGTATACTAGAAATAGAAAGGATATTTTTATATCTGTTAAAGGATTTCTATTTTTTAAAAAAACTATATCAAAATATTATACTTACTGCTAAAACATTAGTAATCCATTCAAAAAGGAACCAGATGATACCCATTATCACCACTTTTTTTAAATCTTTTTTTTTTTTAGATTTTATTTATTTACTTGAGAGAAAGAGAAACAATGACAGAGATAGCGAGAGAGAGCACACACAGAGAGGAGAGGAAGAAGCAGGCTTCCCTGAGCAGGGACTTTGATGCAGGACTCCATCCCAGGATCCTGGGATCATGGCCCAAGACAAAGGCAGAGGCTTAACCGATGGAGCCACCCAGGTGCCCCTCACCACTTCTTTACAAAGGTTTATTGTATATACTAGTTAGGACAAAAAAATATACCAGTATATATACTGTACACATTCATACACATACTCACACAAACAGATAGTCTTTAAATTAAAGTGTTAAGTAAGGATTTGAAAAGTAAGAAACAAAAGTGTCATTATTTAGAAATTACAACTGTCTATAAAATCCCAAGTAATTGACAGATAAATTGTTAGAATTGATAAAAAGGACACTTATAAGATCAATATTCAAAATGAGATCGATATATAAAAATTCATTGCAGATTCTATAGACAATAACAATTTTAAAATGCCATTTTCAAATATGATTTGTAATAGTCATGTATGCACGTACATCCCATCCCCTAGGAATAAATTTAACAAGAGATTTGTAAGACTTGCATGAAAATAGTGATTAAATTCTACTGTAAGACATTTAAAAATGCACATGTTCCTACCCCACCTTCATGGATACCAAGTTTTTTGTTGTTGTTTTTTTTAAAGATTTTATTTATTTGACAGACAGAGATCACAAGTAGGCAGAGAGGCAGGCAGAGAGAGAGGAGGAAGCAGGCTCCTTGCTGAGCAGAGAGCCCGACACGGGGCTCGATCCCAGGACCCCGGGATCATGACCTGAGCCGAAGGCAGAGGCTTTAACCCACTGAGCCACCCAGGCACCCCGACCAAGTTTTAATATTAAAAAAAGTCAATTCTTCCCAAATTAATCTATGGATTTAACATAATTACAATCTGAATATCCATAATTTCTTTCAGGAACTTGTCAAGCTGACTTTAAAAGTATTCTCAGTAATAGTTCCTGAATAAAGAGAATAAAGTGGGGGAAATTGCCATGTCAAATAAAACACCTGTGAAGCTGCCCTCAGGTGATGTGGACACAAGTGTCGAGAAACTGACCATTGGTCATGATAGTGAAACCAGAAACAAAGCCATGCAAACACATCTGAGGTACACAGCAGATAACCAAGGGAATGACAGAGTAGTCAATGGTCTGGGACAGTTGATTATTCTTGTGAGAAAAATGAAATTGATTTCCAATCTCATGCACAAAAGAATCAATTTCCATTAGATCTAAGTCTAAAATGTACAACACTCTTAAAAGAAAACAGAAGTAAATATTTTTATTATCTTAGGATACAGAAGATCTATTTAAACAAGACAAAGCATTAACCCTTAAAATAGTTCAGCGATTCAATTGCATTGCTATTAAGACATCACCAAGGTTAGAGTCAAAATGAGTAACAAAGGGAAAAACTATATTTACCAAATATAATACTTGAATGCTTAACCAGAACAAAGAAACCTATAAATGAATTTGAAAAAAATAAGCAAAGTCACCCAAGTGCGTGCTTCTCCAGCTTTAAGGAGCATACATATCCCTTTGGATTGTGTTTTAACAAAAGCTGGCTCTGTAATGGGGACCGAGATTCTGCATTTCTAGCAACCTCTCAATGCATCTGCAGTCAGCACGTTCAATGGCAAGGAAACGGGAAAATCAACAGAAGACCTAAATGAGAATTTCATCAAAAAGGAACCACAAGGGGCCAATTAAAAACAATGAAATTATGTCCAATTTCATTAGTTGCAAAATTCTGACAATTCCAAAGCTTGCCAGGAGAGTGAATTAACAAAAACTCATACACAGATAGTGGAAGTTGGCTTTTGTTTGATTAGTGAAGGCCCTTCGTTTATAGAACTAATAAATTGTTATTTACTAATATAATAAAATATGATATAGCAGTGAAATGAATGAATTACACATGCACAAAATCACATGGGTACATTTTAAAGTATAATTTTTGGAGAAAAAACACAAAACAAATTATAGAAAACATGAAGTTAGGCAATTTAAAAAATAAAAATAAATACTATATTGCTTGGGGATGTGTATATATAAGATACTATTTTAAAAAGCAAAAAAAAAAAGTTAAAATTATGGTCATCTCATCTGTACCCCAATGTTTATAGCAGCAATGGCCACGGTCGCCAAACTGTGGAAAGAACCAAGATGCCCTTCAACAGACGAATGGATAAAGAAGATGTGGTCCATATACACCATGGAGTATTATGCCTCCATCAGAAAGGATGAATACCAGACTTTTGTAGCAACATGGACGGGACTGGAAGAGATTATGCTGAGTGAA
>PISX010021116.1:0-34366 GCA_004024625.1 Mellivora capensis
CCCCGGGACCCCCATTCCGGGCCGCCCCTTCAGCCCGAGCCCGCCCCCTCCTCCTGGGCCCCGCCTCACCCCGGGACCACCTCCCTTCCAATCCCCGCCGACCCCTCACCCCGGCCTTGGGGCGCGGCCAGGTCCGCCGGGCGGTGGCGCGGGGGCGGGGCCCGGGCGGCCCCGCAGCGGTCACCATGGCGACGGCCGCCGGACGCGGGGCAGGCCCAGTGCGCATGCGCACTGCCTCCCGCCGGCCGGGCTTCCGCCCCCGAAAGGAAAGGCGGCGCGCGCCGGGCTGTGACCCCGGGGCAGGACTCGGCCTCGGCGGCTGCCGTCCGCGGAGGGGCCTGGGTCGTAGGTGTCCCGGGGCGCGGCGGCGCCCGGCCCTCGGCTTTCCCGCAGACGAATCCGGGGCTCGGGGACCGGCCTGCCCTGCCCTCTCCTCCCCGCACTCCGGCCGCAGCAGGTGTGCGGGGCCGCAGTGGGCGGGGGCCGCTGCGAAATCGGGGACACCGGAGGGTCTCACTCACGTGCGGAGCTCAAGGGGCACCAAAGGAGAAAAGACAGCCCAGAAGACGTACCTGTACAGAAACCCCGTGGTCTCCGGGGGGGGGGTGAAGTGGGGACACTTGTCCAGGCGAGCACGGAACCGCTGGGTCGCTATACCGCCTGTGCTGACTGTACTGGGACTAAAATCTTCGGAGGAAAAGGACACCCTCCCACCAAAATGGGCCTCACAGACATTTACACAGACAGATCTGGTGCTGGGAGCAGGGTCGGGACGCCCTCAGAGGCTCCGGGCAGCCGGGAGATGGTGCAAACTTTAGAAGGCAAATTTGATCTATTTGCTAACAGCTGTCAAAGTCTCCGTGCATACCCTCCCACCCAGCAAATAATTTGTATAGAGAAACTTGTTACTCTATATTTCAATGCTGCCTACAGTTTTACACCAAATACACATTCATGTATTACTTGAGCAATTGAAAAATGTATTTTATAAAAGAAATCCAGAGTTGTTGGCTTCTGTAAACACTTTCTTAAGCTTTGTAACTTTACTACACTAAAATAAGAATCACCACCAAGGGTACCTGTGGGGTTTTTCCAGAACTGATTAGCGGCATAGCATTTACAATGAAAAGCGGGTCTGATTCTGTCTTGAGGGAGGGCCTACAGGAGTGCTAAGGACAGACCCAGTGGAGACAGCCTGCGGGCCCTTACAGGGTTTGTGGTGAAGGTCTGGAAGGGCCGAGCAGCTGAACAGGAGAAAGCCAGATTTGAAACAGCAGCCAGCTACCTGGAAGCAAGACCATGTGGCCGCAAACCCACAAATCCTCACCTCACATTCTCAGTTGGTCCCAAGGATCAGCAGATACAAGGTCACACACATACCTACACACCCCCTCCCAAACATCTCCGGACTCACCAAGCACAAACATTATAGAATCCCATGAAACCGTAGAACACTTACTAAAGAATCACCAGTGGGAATTAAAGTTAAGAACTCCTTCATCCTGGGATGTGTAAGAATGTTAAAAATGTGTTTTTACACACACCTTTTCAAAAGAGGTCACAAGCTCGGCCTTCAAGCTGGAAAGTCTTAAGAAATAGCAGTGCATAGCCCATGTGGTGGTGGGTACGGCTCTCTGTCCTCCCGGTCCCATGGGGGACTGTCGAAATAAACACAGTCCAAGCACAAACACTGATAAAAGTCCAACATCATAAAGCAGAGGTTACAAGACAAAGCCAGGATCCAAACCCAGCCCTTTCAAGGACGCCACAAACAAAACGTGGAAAGCCAACTAAGAACACTTCAACAAATAACACAGATCCTCTCATTCATGTGAGAGGGGCTGGGGCCTGTGCTCAGACCGCCGGCTTCCTTTCAGTTTGCTCAGGGCACGTTCCTGTGCTTTCAAAATCTTCATTGTAAGTTCAGCTGGGACCCCCTGCAAATCCAGGAAGGGGGCCAGACCTCCTAAATCAAAGGGCTGAATTTCAGAATATTTTAAACAGCATTCATGTTATTTCTGGGAGAGCACAGCGGGGATGGGGGTCTAGGACAGTAGGAGGTGGAAGGCCAGGAACCCAGAGCGAGCAGGCGGTCACCCTCCGTGTGGAGTTTCAGGCCGTCCAGCTGGGAAGCACTCCCCACATGCTCGAGCAAGCTGACCTTGGGTCCTTTAGTCACTCATTTATGATTTTTATAAAATTTAGTGGTGCTATTAAACTTCACAAGTAGTGCACTTCACACAATCCGGGGTCACAAAAAGACAACGTTACATACAAGAGTTCATTTCTGTATCCAGAAAGACGTGATTGAAAACGCTTCTGTGTCTTGAGTCATCCTTCGGAAGAAGCTGCTTTAGCCCGAATTTCCCTGATTTGCCGAGAGAGCCCCTGGAAATTCACTAGCAGAGAAACTCTTCTTACTTATTAAAGGTCAAGTCTGCCATCCTGGTCTGAAGGCTCAATTTAGGGAGGTTTGATTCTGGCAAAATTAATTTTAAATGAGAATGTGCTCTGGGGTACCACACAGAACTTACCCCTTTTCTTTCTTTCTCTTTCTCCCCTTCTTTCTTCTTCTTCTTTCTTTCTAAGATTTTATTTATTCATTTGATGAAAAGAGACAGCGAGAGAGGAAACACAAGCAAGGGAGAGGGAGAGGAAGAGGAATAAGCAAGGCTTCCTGCCGAGCAGAGAGCCCACGATCTGAGCCGAAGGCAGACGCTTAACCCACTGAGCCACCCAGGTGCCCCCCACATAGAACTTTCTAGAACCAAAACTATTTGGAAACTGAAAGAATGGCCTCGGAGGGAGTGAGCTCCTTGGCCGGCTGCCCTGAGGATGGCCAGTCTTCTAGACTTGGAAATCATGTTTTCCAGTGATGTGGGCCATGTTTCCTGTCTCGGACCCTGTCCTCAAATGCCTGGGAGTCTCAGAGGCAGGCATCTGTGCCCACCGAGCTCCCAGATCCTTCACCATGACTGCGGAGTAAAGTAACATTCTGTACCCGTCACTCCTTGCCTGGAGCTTCTCAAATACTCTCCCACCTCCCTGCACGTCCGCTCCTCGCATGGTGCTGAGAACAAAATGTGTGCCTAATATCCTCCGGCTGGTCAAGTAATTCTCTCCGCTTCACAGTGCTGATGGACACGAAGCTGGGAACTGCAGCTTTCTGAGTGCTTCCAGCATTCCAGAAACTCACTAGTATTTTCTACACATGACCTCACATAACGGAAGGAAGACAGAATTTGATGGATTTTTTGGTCCATATATTTATTTCATTTATTATATTGAGTGTTCCTCTTACAAATTTTTATTAACATAGAACCTATTGTTTGCTTTCAGGATACAGGTCTGGGACCTGTCACCATAGCACGTACCCTCCCCAATGTCCATCACCCAACCACCCCATCTTCCCAACCCCCTCACTCCAGCAACCCCCAGTTTGTTTCCTGAGATTAAGAGTCTCTTATGGTTTGTCTCCCTCTCTGCTTTCATCTTGTATCATTTTTCTCCTCTCTTCCCCTGTGATCCTCTGTCTTGTTTCTCAGATTCCTCATATCCGAGAGATCATATAATTGTCTTTCTCTGATTGACTTATTTCACTCAGCATAATACTCTCTAGTTCTATCCACGTTGTCACAAATGGCAAGATTTCATTTTTGATGGCTGCATAGTATTCCATTGTATATATATGCCACATCTTCTTTATCCATTCATTTGTTGATGGACATCTAGGTTCTTTCCACAGTTTGGCTATTGTAGACATTGCTGCTATAAACATTCGGTGCACGTGCCCCTTTGGATTTCTACATTTGTGTCTTTAGGGTAAATACCCAGTAGTGCCATTGCTGGGTCATAGGGTAGCTCTATTTTCGACTTTTTGAGGAATCTCCGTGCTGTTTTCCAGAGTGGTTGGACCAGCTTGCATTCCCACCAACAGTGTAGGAGGGTTCCCCTTTCTCTGCATCTTCTCCAACTTTTGTCGTTTCCTGACATGTTAATTTTAGCCATTCTGACTGGTGTGAGGTGGGATATCATTGTGGTTTTGATGTGTATTTCCCTAATGCCGAGTCATGTGGAGCACTTTTTCATGTATCTGTTGGCCATCTGGACGTCTTCTTTGCAGGAATGTCTGTTCATTCTGCCCATTTCTTGATTGGATTCTTTGTTCTTTGGGTGTTGAGCTTGATAAGTTCTTTACAGATTTTTGATACTAGCCCTTTATCTGCTATGTCATTTGCACATATCTTCTCCCATTCTGTCAATTGTCTTTTGGTTTTGTTGACTGTTTCCTTTGCTGCGCAAAAGCTTTTGATCTTGATGAAGTCCCAATAGTTCATTTTTGCCCTTGTCCCTTGCCTTTGGCAATATTTCTAAGAAGAAGGTGCTGTGGCTGAGGTCAAAGAAGTTGCTGCCTGTGTTCTCCTCAAGGATTTTGATGGATTCCTGTCTCACATTGAGGTCTTTCATCCATTTGAGCCTATTTTCATGTGTGGTGTTGAAATGGTCCAGTTTCATTCTTCTGCATGTGGCTGTCCAATTTTCCCAACACCATTTGTTGAAAAGACTGTCTTTTTTCCATTGGACATTCTTTCCTGCTTCTCGAAAATTATTTGAGCACAGAGTTGAGGGTCCATATCTGGTTTCTCTATTCTGTTTCATTGGTCTGTGTGTCTGTTGTTTGTGCCAGTACCATACTGTCTTGATGATGACAGCTTTGTAATAGAGCTTGAAGTCAGGCAGCGTGATGCCCCACCTTTGCTTTTTTTTTTTTTTTTTCCTTCAACATTCCTCTGGCTATTCGGATCTTTTCTAGTTCCATACAAATTTTAGGATTATTGGAACCCAGAATTTGAAGGACATTGACCTGGATTACTAACTTAGGCTCTACTTAGAAAAAAACAAAACCTGAAAGTTTGCACCAAACCCACGTGCTGGTCACATTTGGGGAGTGTGCTGGGGGACAGAGCAAGCTGTATGTAGTTATGGAAATTATTACAATACATATGTGTACCTGATATATTATGTATCTACTATGAATTATATATGCCAGATGTTCAAAAATATTTGCTGTTTTGAATTTTTAAGAAATCTACCCTATAAAATATAAACAATTTGCACATAGGCAACTTACATCTAACTTGAAAGATTTATTGTAGTTTATTTCTTCTTTTTCTTTTTCTTCTTATTTCTTCTTTTTCATGTAAAAAGCCCTCAAATGGCCTCATCAACTATACCCACATATATACGTAATGATGACAAATAAATAAAAACTCACATCCTGCGATTAAACATAATATACACCATAAATATTACAAACAGTCACATACGTATGTGAGCTTGGTTTTCTGTTTTGGTACTGTTCTATATTTCAGATTAAACTCCTTTGGCAAATATAAATCACTTTGCCTGTTGACTTCCTCGGCCTGTGACCAGGGCCTCTGAGCCTTCTGACCTCTTGCTCCTGGTGGGGCAGGAACAGGAACGCCTCACAGGTTATGAGCTGAGGAGATGGGACGGGACTGGGAGGTTTGCCAGCAACGTAGAGACAGGACCTGCATGTACTGTGAGGCTTTCAGAGTTACTGACCCTCTCCGAGCCTTGGACTTGGGTGTGTAACCTGAGCGTGACTCCTCTACTTCGCGCAGTAAAGCTCCCAGGGCACTGCTTCTGGGTCTCGGAGGCAGATGGGTAAACGCACCTGCTTTTACCGACCTGCGTGCGACTCGCTCCTGAACCAACCAAGCCCACGTGAGGACCCAGAAGTCTATCCTTGAGCAACGGCGGCGAGGCTCCTTCAGGCTCTCAGCCTTCACCGCCTGACCTTTGGTGAGGCCCTGTGGGGCCTGCCTCGCCCAGTCTCAGAGGGACCCCCGCGCCGTGTCTGGGCAGGCGCCTCCCCACGCCTCCCCCATTGCCCTGCCCACCTTCAGCAAGAAGCCTGTGAGGTGGGTCCGGCAGGACCCCAACCCCTGAGGCCTCCCCTCCGTGACTTCCCTGCGTCGGGGGTGCACACCCCACTCCCCTGTGGCGTGCGCGCCTGGGCCCCACGCGGTGGTCACGCGGATGGAGCACATCGGAGTAAGCAGTGTATAAAATGGGTCAACAGAAGGTCAGTGGGACAGCACAGGGACACTGAGCCCCCTCCCTGGCCCCAACAGTCACCCCCACCTCAGTTACTGCCCCTCCTCTGTCACCTGCCCCCAGCCTGGCGCGTCCTCATGGCCACTCGTGCCGGCAGGCGTGGGGACTGTAAGACCACGGGCCCGCCAGCAGGAGCCGGAGTGCCCTTGACCTCCACGCCAGCCTCACGTCCAAACCCTCGTTCAAATCGCAGCCCACATCTGAGTCGTTCCCTTTTAAATTGCGATCTTTGAAACAGTTACTCTGTACTTATGTACATGTACATGTATCTTTAAAATATGGAAACTCAAACTGAGACATTTCTAAACCACCGCTGTGGTGGACAAGACAGCCCACCTGGGAGCTCGGGCTTCGCTGGCTGCTGGCTCTGTGACGCGGGGTCTCTGGCACACCTCCCTGAGCCTTGGCGTCCTGCCACGTACGCAGGGCTGGGGAAGTGCAAGGTGTCACCTCCTGGGGCGGCTGGGCCTGGCGCGCATCTGTGCTGAGCCCCCAGGACCTGCGGACAGTCGCCCTGAACGTCCACAGCCACGCCCGGGAGGTGGAGCTGGGCGGGTGAGACGGCGGGGCCGGCGGGGAGCACGCATGTTCCCCCAAACCCCCACGGCCAGCTGCTCCTGCACCAGGAGTGCCGCCTCCTCTGGGGCGGGTCCTGGCAGACAGCTCCAGCAGAAAGTCTGCAGGGAGAGTGGTGGGGGGGACCCGCTGGAGGACAGGGGGGTCCTGCTACTCCACCCGCCCCCAGCCCCAACCCGCCAGGACCAGGGAAGTGACACCTGCTCAGGAACCTGCGCCCAGTCCTTAACGGAGCAGAAAACGGAAAGGTGGCTGGAGGGGAAGGAGTCCCGGGGAGCTGGAGGGGAGGAAGGTATCCCCCCGAAATCCTCCTGGGTTGCAGAGCTGGGGCCCACACGGGCAGGGAACAGGAGGAAAGGGTGTGCGTTCCTGAACCCAGAAGGCAGCATGCTCGTGGTGGGCTTCACCTGGGAGGGGTGGGGGCCTTCCAGGGAGAGGCATGATTTAGGGGACACAGGGCCCTGGGAAGAGCATTGGGGAGGCGCGGCTGTTGGTGACAAAGTCTTGGGTGGGACGACATCCAGTCTCCTGGCCTGTGACAAGTGTCCATCCTCCAGGCCGGTCAGCCTTCAGAGAGGGGATGGGTGACCACCGGTCCCTTTGGAGGGTCTGTCTTTAGGGAGACGAGGGGCGTTCAGAGAAAGCCTCTCCATGCACTTGCTATTTTTCCAGTACCTTCCGCTCAGAATAATCCGTGAGCACAGCAGCACGTTTTGGGGTGCTCTGTCCCAACCTCTGTCAAGGTGAAACAGGGACAGAGGCAGCAAACTTCCTGCAAGGACCTGGGGCGGCACTCCAGGGGGTGTCCAGACTCGGGACGTCTGGGCGCTGGGCTGGCGGAGTGCACGTGCAGGGCCTTCTGCCCATCTGGACTTCCCCAGGCACACGCCACACACAGCACACACCCCGACACACAACACGCGTGCACATCACACACACACAGACGCACAGACACAGAACACACGCACAGCACACGCACCGCACACACGCGGCAGCACACGAAGCTCGCCTCTGCACGGGGCTCACGAGGTCCCGTGGGGAGAAGCAGGCCGTCCTGTGCTGGGGAACCAGCCCTGAGTGAGCGGACGAACCTGAGCTCGGGGCTGGGAATGAGAAAGAGACAGAAAGGATGGATTGGGTGGGGGGCAGCCGCTACTGCTGAGACGACGTTTATTGGTCCCCCAGTGTTACAGGGTTCCAGCACGACACAGTCACACAGGAGTCACCTGGATCCTTGCGTTTGGAACATCCAACAAGTAAGTGACAGTTCTCTCCAGTGCAGCTACGCTGCACCTCGTCCCACCAACTGCCTTAAGGGCAAATCTGCTGGTCTATGCCCCCTGGCGGCGGGGCGGTGTCCGTGCCTCTGCAGGCTGTGGGTCGGCTTCCTGCCGCGCTTCAGGGCTGAACCGCACTGGGTGGGGCGGGTCCCTGACCCTGCCGAGGACTGCCAGGACCTGGCAGCTTGTCGTCGGTCACCACAGTCCTGGTCTGCGCGCCGGGCAGGAAGAAATAGAGTTTCCCCGGGTCCATGAGGATACCCCGTCTCACCACTGAATTAGTCTTTTTTAAAAAGACATTAAATGTAAAAAAAATTTTTTTTAAGAAGAAAAACAGCAGGACAATCCTTTCAGCCGTAGACAGGGGGCCGCTGACCTCCCTATGCCAATCCCCAACCCAAAGGAGCAAAGCCTTGACCACAGCGGCCTCGCGGTGCACTTGGGATGCGCTGGCGGGACCGTCCGGGGGAGCGAGCTGTCCGAAAACACAGGGCGTGCTCGCCGGTCCCCACCACCTCTGCCTGCTCCGAGGCCCTGTCTGGGCCGCGCTCTCCCCGCCTCCCCTCCTCTCTTTCATCCAGTAGTAGGTTTACAGCTTCCACAATTTGCCTGTTCCTTCTCATCTGACTCATCGACAGATTTACTGGATTGGTGTTAAAATACTCACGATCTTCTTAAAAGTAGCCATTTCTTCTGCTTACGAGAGCAGCGCACGTTTACAGCAGGGAACCTGGTAGACAAGGAAGAGCGCAGAGCAATCGCTGGGCCCGTCTGCAGTAACTTAGTGATCAGGCCAAGTAACTTGCCGCCTCGAATACAGGCCAAACAGCTCCTGGTTCCGCCAGGTTCTGCGGGTTCATTTTTCTATTTTTTATTTTTTAAAGATTTTATTTATTTATTTGATAGACAGAGATCCCAAGCAGGCAGAGAGAGAGAGGAGGAAGCAGGCTCCCTGCTGAGCAGAGAGCCCGATGCGGGGCTCGATCCCAGGACCCTGGGACCATGACCTGAGCCGAAGGCAGAGGCTTTAACCCACTGAGCCACCCAGGCGCCCGGTTCTGCGGCTTTAAACTGTGACTCGTCCCAAGGCCCTGCCCGGTCCCCTCCTTCCCCCTCAAGCCCTCCGGGGCCTCCTTGCAGGGCCCTGAGCCCACAGTGGCCCTGAGTCTGCAGGGGCTCCCACTCCCAGCCGCCTCCTTCCCCCACCACAAGCGGACCCCTGCCCGAGGAGCTGCTTCCCCTTCCTTGGCCCGTGTCAGGAGCTCCCGGATCTCCTGGAACTCCACGACCACCCAGCATTCTGGGCCCTCTGGCCCCATGCACATCTCTCCCCCTGCCTCTCCCTCTCTCCCTTTCCCCCATCTCTCCTCTTCTCTATCCCCCCAGCCCCTGCCGCTGCTCTGCCTGTCTCCCTCGCTGTCTCCCCATCTCTCCCTCTGTCTCTCTGACTTGCCCCGTCTCTCCCTCTCTGTCTCTGGCTCTCCCCTGCCCCCCCCCGTCTCTCCCTCTCCGTCTCTCCCCCTGTCTCCGGCTCTCCCCTGTCCCCCTGTCTCTCCCTCTCTGTCTCTCTCCCATCCCTCAGGTCTGCACTCACGTTCTCTAGGTGCATTCAGTCCCGAAGGTTAAGAGGACGCCAAGGTCCGCGGGAGAGGGAAAGACACGGAGCCACAGGGACCGTCCAGGGCCGACCCAGCCACCACGCTGACACCGATGGGCCAGGAGTTCCAGGAGAGGAGCTGGGCGATCCGCACGGCTTGGGGAAGGGGCAGTCGGCGGGAGATCTCTGCGGCCGGACCCCACGAGAGAAGGAAGAGCAGAAGTCACTGCGGTCACGACCGTCTACAGAACGTGGCTGGAGGAAGGCCTGTACCACAGGTGAATCCGAGCTTTTCACACGCGTGTGCCCAGGAGGAGAGGAAGCTGAAACCAGTGTCCGGCCGTTTGGAGACAGAATCCACCACTGACACGGAGAAAGGTCTGGGAGGGACCCAGAGGGTCCAGCTGGAACAGAAACCCACGGTTTGTGTGGCCACCGGCCTATCTCTGCCGCCTTCCTGTTCTGGAAAAGCACCTTTCCTCTCAGGGAACAGGCTCCCGGGACCAATCTCTCTTCCTAAATCTCTGCTCTGGTCTGTGAACGAGTCTCTGGAGTCGAGCTCTTTCTCAGACTCGAAACAGGCTTGAAGCCCAAGTAGTGCTCCTGCGGGAGCCGGGATAAGGGGCCGTCTGTGGGCAGGACCCCACCCCCTCGGGCTTGGGACAGGCAGCCTGGGAGAACCCCTGCCCCCAGTCTCTGTCCCCACGCAGGGCTCCATCTGCACACAAACGACTTCAGTCTGTCCAAGTCTGTTCTCTGCACTTCTCCGTCTGGGGGATCCAGGCGTCAGAGACTTGGAGGAGAACGGCATTGGCTTGAGCTGCAAACGTGGGCTCTCATCCTCCCAGACAGAACAGAAACATTCCCGTCTCTGGAGAAAGGAAAGTACTCAGGAATGACAGGAACAACAGGGTACCAGAGGGCCCGAGGGCCCAGGAAGCTGGCTTGTCTGGTGCAGAAGGTCAGCGTGGGAGTCCACCAGCTGGAGGAGATCTCTCCCGGGGTCCTGCCCCAGGGATCTACCGCCGACTGCCCCTTCCCCAAGCCGTGCGGATCGCCCAGCTCCTCTCCTGGAACTCCTGGCCCATCGGTGTCAGCGTGGTGGCTGGGTCGGCCCTGGACGGTCCCTGTGGCTCTGTGTCTTTCCCTCTCCCGCGGACCTTGGCGTCCTCTTAACCTTCGGGACTGAATGCACCTAGACAACGTGAGTGCAGAACTGAGGGATGGGAGAGACAGAGAGGGAGAGACAGGGGGGCAGGGGAGAGCCGGAGACAGGGGGAGAGACGGAGAGGGAGAGACGGGGGTGGGGCAGAGGAGAGCCAGACGTGACTGTCTCCCTCGACTGGCTCCTTGCTGATTGCGGGGGTATCAGACAGTGCAAATGCCCATCAACTATTTCTTGGAGGAGTTGCTCTAATTACCTTCTAGTTTCGCCAGACATTTCCAATGACAGACCTCAGCTTGGGTCCTCGATGGAGGCTGTGGGCATATGCACGGTTCCCGCCTTCCCCAGAGCTGCTGCTCTCAGCTCCCTTCATGTCCATGAGCAAACACATTAGTGATCAGGTGAACAGGCTCAGCTTAGTCATTTTACTCAGAAAGTAAGGTGCCTTGCCCCAGTTCTAGGCACGGGACACCTAATTCAAAATGAGGCCAGCCATGTACAGTTCACCAGGCTGCTCACCAGTACAAATTCTGAACACATTACGTTTATACAGGAAATCATAAGGCAGGCTTTCTTTCATGCATGGATGGTTCAGAATCACCTTGCAAATGGTACCTGCCCATCCTCTGAATGAGGTCTTTCCTGGATGTTATCAGAGGTTGCTGGATCCTTGTCACAAAGTGGCCACAGGACTTGCAACCATGCTTCCCGTGTGGGTCTCAGTTTTTTATCTGGAAAAGGTGAATAGCAAGAAGGGCCATGCCGTGGCATTGGAACTGCATGATTTCTGACTGGGGAGGTATGGGGCGGTCCTGTCAAGAGGGGTAGCAAGTCCCTGTGATGGGGTTTGGGAATATAGGGAAGGTTCTGTGGGGTGAGGTCTGGAGCTGATGACCAAGAAAGAATTCTTGAGGCATCTTCGGTGCAAAACGGTGGTTTCATTAAAGCATGAAGACAGGACCTGTGGGTGGGAAGAGCACTGCCCTGGGGGCTTGAAGAGTGTGATTGTATACTCGGAGTCGGGAGGCTTCCAAAGAACTTCATATGCTAAAGAGGACCGTCCCACAGATACCTGTAAGATACCAGAGGCAGTCAACTTAAGTCTGGTTTCCCCTCCAGCAGGACATGGACGTGAAGATAGGAGGTCCCTGGAAGAATGTGGCCACCCCTCCCTACCACCACAAGCAGAAGCAGAGGGACAGACAGAGCTCCCCTTATAGGAGAAAAGTCATTTTGGGCCCCAGGCCATCTTGGGACTCTGTGAGACAAACGGCTACTGTTAAGCCAGGAGAAACCTGTCACGTGCAGAAGTGACACGGGGTGCATGGCCACGTCACTCATCTCTGTGGGATCTACATCGAAACCTCTCTGAGCAGGCAGATATCAGACCCACTGGGGCCGGAGAGTGGGTGCTGACTCCTGCCGCCCCGTGACTCACCAGGTGAGTCACCTGAGGGGGACTTTTACCCAAATCTGTGCTGAACTCCCAAGGAGACATACCCCTCATGGGTACATGTGCCCCTTAGCCTAAAGCCTCCCTGGTTCTGTTGTTGGGAGACACTGCTTTGGGAAGGATCCCTGGTACTCTCTGGTCACCAGCCCGGGGACCCAGCCCGTCCTCCATGGTCTCCAGCTTGGGGGCCCAGCCCGTCCTCAACGGTCAGTAGCTTGGGGGTCCAGTCTGTCCTCCATGGTCACCAGTCCGGCCCAGCCCAGCCCGTCCTCCATGGTCAGCAGCCCAGGGACCCAGAAAGCAGGAAGTCAGGCCTGTCTCTAGCAATCCACCCAGGATTCCCGACAATAACCCTGTGACACTTGGCCCGACACCCGAACTTGACCCATAACTGACAGCTTTCCTAAGTATGTCCCCACTGCCAACTCAGGATCCACCCTGGGAAGCCAAATGCACCCCAGACCAGTGGCACAACGACTGTCCTCATGAGCCCAGTTCAGCTTCCCGGTGTCATGGCCTCTTAGGGCTCCCGGCGCTCCCCGACCTTCCCTTTCCCACGCGGAGCTCCCACTCCTCGGCCTGCCTTTGAGTCTCTGCCCCCTGCATCACCCTTCCTGCCTGGGCGGCCCTAGCCCAGGGGGGTTCCACAGCCATTATGGGCCCAGGAGCACTCAGAGGTCGGGGGCACATGGGAGCCCTCCCACCAGGCGGGGGCAGCTGTCTCTCACCTGGTTAGGACCCCACGGTGACCAGCCCTGGCTCTGAGCGGAACGTCCCCAGAAAGCCCATGGCGGGGCACGGCCGGCGAACGGATCTGACGATGGCTGGGGGCTGTGGGGGGATCCTCAAAGGTGAGAGAAAAAGACCTTTGTCTGGAAACTCACCACCAAAATCTAAAAACTGGTTTTTTTTTTTTCCAATTTTATAACTTGATTAAAAAGAAATTTATCATTAAGTTGCAACCGTATAAAGTTGATGAGGACTAAGAGGAGGGAGAAGCTGGCTGTAAGACCCGGTACCGTGAGGCCTCAGGGTCTCTCCTGAATGGAAGCCTACACGAGGTAAGCAGAGTACGAGAGGGAAGCCGGCTGCTTCTCCAGAGACCTTCTTCCTCCACTCTCCCCGGCAGCGGGATCGCCCTGAGCTCCACGACCTGGGCTCCTGCCTCTGAGAGGTGAGGGGACCTTAGAGTCCCCGCGCCCCTCCTCTGTCAGCTCTGTCCCCTCCCCACACAGCTGCCCTAGCCCCTCCCCCACTGAACATTCCCAGTCTGCTCCCCACACACCGCAAGGGGTTAAGGGGACCCACCGCCGCGGGTCTGCTGCGTTGCTGACTCCGTGGTACCTCCTTACAGCCAAGTACCGTGACTTGTACCCACACGGGACACCCTCCACAGACCTACCCCTCTCTCCTTAAAATCAAAGCCTTTGTGCCCCTGTCCCTGACAGATAGCACAGACCTCTACCCTGTTCTCCTCCCTCTGATTTCACTGCACTGTGACTCTGTAGGGGTTGGGGACGGAGGACCTTATAGAAGGTGGAATGTGACATCACTCAGAGGAAGGAACAGAGGCAGTCTGGGGGGATTCCTCAGCCCCACGTGGTCCTGTTTGAATCTTGAACAAAAACAGATTTTCCCCATTCCTATTTTGTCTGCCCCTCGTGCCCAGTCCTAGCTCCCTGCCCCAGGCGTCCAGGCCCCGACTTCTGTCTGCCCTGGCTCGCCCTTGGCCCCCTGGGCTAGGGACTCCTGCAAACACCAACCAGCCTGAACGACACTGGTCACGAGGTGTTGGGTGCACAGGGTCAGTGCGCAGGCAGCGGGCAGCTCTGCGCCGTGGCCACCGTGACCCGGCACCCCAGCTGGCTGTGGCTGTACACTTTCATGTGTGTCAGTGCACGTGTGAGCATGTGCACACATCTACAATCCATGCATCCGCGTGCACTGTGTGCATGTGTGCGCGTGCACACCTGTGTTTACAAGTCTATGTGCACGTGTCTTTGTGTGCATGTCTGTGTGCATGGGTCTGCGTGTGTGCATCTGCGTACCCGTGCCTGTGTGCACACGTGTCTGTGTGTCTACATGTATGCGTGTCTGTGTGCACGGGTCTGGGTGTGTGCATGTCCGTACGTACTCCGTGAGAGCATATTTCAGCGTGTGTGTGCTCCCGCGTCTGCGGTCTGTGCCCTGACCACGCTGACGGTGGCTCCGCACACCGTGGCTGGGAGAAGCAGGGCTGTGTGTTCACGCTGCAGCCTGCACCTTCCCGCACTCACATGCAGATGCCAGCTGGGTGTGCACAGGCCGAGTCGGGGCTCTGCGTGGACTCCAGCGTCTGCCCTGGCCATGTGCCCTGACGTCCCTCCCTGGACTCCCTCTGACACCTTCTCCAGCAGTGCTTTGGATCTCGGAGTGGACACACGCAAGTGCGCCTGCAGATAAAGCTGCTGGCCATGCCTGCCACACAGCCAGGCCCACCCCTACCACCCACACAGACTCACCCGCTGCCCAACGAGAGGATCCTGGAGAGGCTCCCCGTGGGCTGGTTCTTCACACAGCCTCACCACACTCCACATGGATGAGGCCTGACGCCTGACGCCAGGGGTCCCAGCTCATCCAGGGAAAGAGAAAGTGTTGCCCGGGAGACTGGTGGGAAGAAGGGCCAATGCGCTAAGGCCTCTGGGCACGCACGGGCTGGGGGGCATGAGCCCTCGCTGACTTCCAGCATTCTCTGCCTCAAATCTGCTGTTGCGGGCGCCCGAAGCTCCGCCGGCCCCTCTCCTCCTCCCAGGCCCCCGTGTGCGTGCACCAGCCACCGGAATGCCACAATTTCAGCGCCAGGCACACAGCCAGAGGTCTTCACGGGGGCAGGGGTGACGGTGGGCGGGCACCTGGGCTGGGTGTCACCACGTGTGGCCTCTCTGTACGCTGGTCCTCCTCCAGGAGCCTGGGGACCCGTCCAAACCCCCCAGATGGGTGACCACACACAAGACAGAGTGCTTTCTTAACCTGCTTGGAGGGACTAATGGGGGGTGAGCTTGTCGGCGAGACACAGCCCACAGCCCCTCCTGGAAGCCCCCACAGAGGAGCCAACGGACAGATGGGGACCTGAGGCTGCCATGGAGGCTACCTTCACCCATGACCAGTCCTGCTGGGCAGTCTGTCTTCGTTCACGTGTGTGAGGGGGCTTTTCTGGGGCTCTCCCAGGCCTGTTCCCCCAGAGCAGCTGAGACGATAGTGCCCAGGCCGTGTAGTGATGGGCGCCCCAATCCTGTTCACGGCCGTCAGACCTGGGTGGGCAAACGCTACGCCCAGTGTGGCCCTCGGCCGGCAGACGGTCGGCACCCTGAGCTCCACGCTCCATCCGGGCGGGTCCCGTTTCGCAGAGATGGGTGGGCCACAGCTCCTGGAGACCTCAGAGCACCAGGGGCCCCGTGTTCCCACAAGCCGAGGTTCCGCCGGTGACTGCGGCTGCATCCCTGGTGTGGCCACAGCGTGCGAGGCCCTGGGTGTCCTGCCACAGCCCCGGAGCAGCGGCAGCACACCCAGGGGGGCGCGGACCCTCCCAGCCCCGCAGCGCGGCCGCGTGGACAGCAGTCACAGAACAGGCCACGCGTCCGCTCGGTGGCCTCAGCACCGTGGCCGTGCAGACGACAGCCCGCAGGTAACCACGCGTGTCCCCCGCCTTCCCAAGGGGATGGTGTTTGGAGGTGGGGCCCCTGGGATCATATGCGTGTCCGTCTCAGAGGCCGGAGCCCTCCCCTCTGCCACAGGACAGTCAGAAGGCAGCCGCGGGTGGGCCGGGGACAGAGGCTCGGGCTGGCCGTCCCCACGCGGGAGCAGGACGCCTGCTGCGTATTACCCCCAGGTCCACGGCGCGTCGTGGCCCCGCTGCCCGAGGCCGACCCCACGCGGCCGTGAAGGGCAGGGCAGCGGCCACCTCCTCTTGGCCGGCCGTGCACCTGCGACACAGCTGCCCTTGTCGCCTCGTTTCACGTCTCGTGTGCTTGTGCCTCCTCGCCGGGGTTCCTTCCAGACAGGGATTTGTCCTCCTTTATTTTTCCGAGAACTGGCTTTGCAGTTTGTTGGTCGGGTCTCTCCGTTACCCTCTTTCCTCCGTCACGAAACACTGCGCTGGCCTTCACGCTATTCTGCTGTGTTTTCTCCAGCTTTTTCTGTTGGAGGCTTCGTTCATCTATTTTCATTCTTTGTTATTAGTACGAGCGTCAAGCTAGGAACTTGCCTCTTCCAGCTGGGTTTCTGATGACCCAAACAGGTTTAGTGTGAACTCACATGACAGCAGAAACGCCTGTTGACAGATACAACAACCTCGTCTAACGGGAGAAAACGGGGAGAGAAGACCCACTGCACAACGGGTTGGAGGCACGGCCCCGGCTCCACATTGCGCTATGAGCACAGACCCGGTCCCGGCGACTTGGGCAGGGACCCGTGGATGGTGTTTGTGCTCTCTCTCTTCTGTTACATTTGTTCTATAATTTCAGCGGTGAAAATCATCTTTAATTCAGTATAATGCTGACACGGCAACATCTTCACAAACGGAACAAGGAGAGTTCAGAAATTGACCCAGAGGAATGGGAGACATCACCAGGCAAGGGGAGGATACGTTTCTGTAGTCGGTGGTGCTGGGAAAATCATCGCCCGGGAGAAAACAGAACCAGCAATGACATTAGAACATTCGCGCAACAGTGAAGTCAGATGAGTCAAGTCTTAAATGTTAAAAACGAAATGACAATGATCCTAATAAGGATCTTTGTAGGTGGGGAAATGAGACTCCCACAGCACACTCCCTAAGCTTGGGAAAGAAAGCGAATAGCATCCGAAGTCCACAGGGACAAGCCTCTGTCCCCACGGCAGGGCACGTCCGCCATGCAGAGCCCAGACGAGCAGGAGTCCGTTACGCTGAAGCACGCGAGGAGCTTCTGCAGATCATCGAGACAGAGGCAGGAGACCTGACAGAAAAACTGGTTAATACTCTGGACAGCATCTCTGTCGGCAGAGCGATGACGCCCCCCACCCAGAGACGTCCGGGTCATCACCTCAGGAATCTGTGAATACGGTACCTGGGGCCACCGCGGGGACTTCGCAGATGAGTCTGTCTCCGACACTGATACAGTCCCGGATCCGCCGCTGGATTCAGGGCAAGCGCGAGGCCAGAACACAAGCTCCGAGCACAGGAAGAGAGTCAGAGGCGCAAGGCCACCAGCCCCGGGTCCCCGCGCCTCCAGACGCTGGAAGACAAGGAAACGAGTTCTCCGCAGAGCGTCCCGAGGGCCCCTCCTGCCCTGCCTGGGGCCACAGCAGAGTAAGAGCCCCTAGAACACGGCAGTCTCGGGGAACAAAGCAGCGAGAGGAGGGACGTGGCAGAACCTCTTCCTCACTCTGCACCCTGTCCTGTCTGGCAGCGGGAGCAGGGGAAGGGGAGAGTTCTGGAGGGGGAAGGGGCTCGAGGGACACCCAGAGGAGGCGCGAGGACCCCTCGGCAGACGCTGCAGGGCGGGCGGTGGGGGGCCCTGGAGGGAACCTCGGTGTCCCCCGCGGGAGGGGACCAGTGTCCCCAGCATCGTGAGCTGCTGTTGGAAGCAGCAGCCCAGACGCTCATGCGGCACATGACAGACGTTTCCAACAGAAGCAGAGGAAAGACCACAGAAGAGTCCGGAGCGCAGTGCCGTCCACGTGGCCAGCACGCAGCAACACCGCGTGGCCGCTCAGAACACATCACGGAGCGCGGTCCCCCGTTCCAGACGCTGGCGCCTCCGCAGGGAACGGAACCCACCCAACAGCTGCCCTCACAAAGTTCTCGTCCCGTGCGGGCAGCTCCGGGGGCCCAGCGAGCCCGGGGACAGTGGAGGACGGGCCGGTGCAGGGGGGACGGACCTCCAGGGACCTTCTGTGGCGCTGACAGTGCGAGCCTCTGCTCCTGCCGGTGGGCCAACGACCAGATCATGGAAACGCACACCGAGGGCACGCAGGGCCCGAAGCGGAGTCCGGAGCAGCAGCCCACGCGGTCGAGGACAGAGTTCCTGCCCCGAAATGTTCATTCTCCGGCTCGGCTGGCACACGCACAGCCAGCTTCTGACCGCGTGTGTGAGCGAGGACCCCACAGACCCGTCAGGCCGCACTGACGCTTACTTCAAGGCACAGCCACACTCTTCCCCTCAGACGTAAGAGAAAATCCCGAATTCCTCCAGAGCTGGGGGGGAGCCGCGTGCCCCAGGCATGGCCCGGCGACGGAGCCCGATGCGTGCGTGGACACAGCCGTCCCTGGGGAGCCTGTGCGTAAACACCCACCTGGGCGAGGAACTCTAGCTCGTGGTGTGTCCCAGACACGGCTGCCAGGTGCTGTGAGGCTCAGTCGCTTCCCTTCAGAGAGAACGGCCGAGCGTGTCAGGCCAGGTGACTCGGGGGACGTGGGTGACAGCTCCCTCTTTGAACAGAACCAGGCACAGACAAAAGCACGACGAAGGCGCTCACATGGGAGATGGAAAGTGAATCCCATTGTCAGCAACTGGGCCTTAAATCAGGTGTGTGGCGGCTGCACTGCCTCCTGGCACTGGCACGACCCCCCGCCTCTCGGCTCCTAGACGCTTAGCCTTGACTCCCATCGGGCAGGAAGAATTTTCTTTCTTTTTCAAACTTTTTTGGGAATCAAAAAGTCATAGATTCTTTGCCTGGTTTAATCTGTGGTTTATCATTAAAATGATAGATGATGTTTCAAAATGTAGAGGGACGTTTGGCTTTGGGACAGATGAGTTGTCTTTTCCCATTCATGGTGACAGAACAGAGCTATCTGTCTTCTGTCCCCAGGCCTACCCGGTGAGCAGGAGCTCGGAACTGCTGCCTCTCTTGCATTTCAACTAGGAGAAGCTCTGGGATCTTCCTGGAGGTGCTCTCGGGTCCCTTCATGGTGAGTACGACCGAGCACGTCTAAGAATCTGGCTCATGTGTCAACCAGCGTCCTCGTCTGTTCTGGCTGCCGTAACAAACACCATGGATCAGGGGCTGGTGAACGACAGCATTCTCACAGCTCTGGAGGCTGGGCCTCCGAGGTCAGATGCCAGCGTGGGTGGGACATGGTGACACCCTCTTCAGGGGACAGAGGTCCCACTGTGCTGCAGGGCAGAGAGGAGACAGGCTCGCTGGTGTCCGTCTCATCAGGACACAGATCCCAATCGTGACACTGCACACTCCGGACCTCAGCGCGTCCCAAAGGCCCCTCCCAATACCATCATGCTGGGCGTCAGGATTTAACATGTGAATTTTGGGGGAATACATTCAGTCCACAACAAAATTCTAGATAAAATGGATAGTCCTCTCAAAAAAAATATTAACGAAATGGACCCCAAGAGATACGCAATCTAAACTGACCACTTTACAAGAAACAAGAAGAGAAATTATTGAGAAAGATACCATCCCTCAACACACTTATTCTCAAGAGCAAGAGGCCAAGACTCTCCCACTGGGGCATTGTGACTAATTTTAAGCAGCAGATAATTCCAATAATTGCGAAACATTTCTGAAACATTGCAGAATAGGTAAACTTCCAGATATTTTCTACAAAATGAATACTACATTCATGATCAAAAGAAAAATGCAGGTTATCGCCTACAAATATCAAAATAAAAATGTAAATAAAATTAGAAACAAACCCAGTAACACATTTAAAATAATGCAGTGATCAAGAATGCAAGGATGGGGGCGCCTGGGTGGCTCAGTGGGTTAAAGCCTCTGCCTTCGGCTCAGGTCATGATCCCAGAGTCCTGGGTTTGAGCCCCGAGTCGGGCTCTGGGGAGCCTGCTTCCTCCTCTCTCTCTGCCTGACTCTCTGCCTGCTTGTGATCTCTCTCTGTCAAATAAATAAATAAAATCTTTTTAAAAAGAAGACACTGGATAGAATGAGATAGATGAGTATTTTTTGCTATTAACCCGTATCTGACATAACACACATTCACACACTGAACAGGAGAGTGCGGCGGGAGCCCAAGAACGCCGACTGCTCCAGGCCGGCCCGAGCGTGCGGCCGCTGGGGTGAAAGCGAGATCAGGCTGGAGGAGACGGTGCCCACGATCCCGAAGCCTGCATGTGCGCCACTGGCCCGGGCCGAGAGCGCAGGGACAGCCACAGTCTTCGTCCGGGGAGTGGGGCCACGGGCTCGCCACACGCGGCGCTGGGACGCTGGACCCTTCCCTCACCCTAGACGCTAACCCAGCCCAGAGCGAGTCAGAAACAAAACAGGAGGAAAACCCTGAAACTCTTGGAAGAAAACAGAGAATAAATCTCCAGGATCTCGGGACCTGGCAAGGCGCTCAGGTGAGGCTCCGCTGCACGAACGGCACGACGGCACGACGACGAGGCTGGACTGACCCGAGCCGCCTGGCACGTCGGGGGACGGACGCGGCACACGCGGGTTGGGCCGCGGAGTCGGGGTCGGCACGCACGGGACAGACGGCGGCCAGCGCCCGCAGAGGGACGAATCCTGAACTGCCCGGCAGAAGCACAAAGCACCCTGGGAAAACCCACGCCGAGGAAAGCATTTTTCCGAAGACACACCTGGGCGGCCCACAAGGCCATGGAGCGCTGCTCCCCGCCCGGGCAAGTGCGAGCCCGGCACACGGCAACCCCCGCGTGCAGGGCGCAGGCGGCTCCCCCAGGGCGCGGGCAGGCTGGCGGCTGTGGGACGGCGGGAAGCTCACGCTCGGCGGCTCAAGTGCGTGTGGCCATGCCCGCTGCGGACGGCAGCTCGATGACCCCTCAGTGAGGGACACGGGACCGCGCGTGGCCCCGGCAATCGCACCTCTGGGTGCGCAGCCCGTGAGCCGGCCACCGGTGCCGCAGCGGCACCCCTCCCACCAGCCCGAGGCGGGACCCGGCTGGACGTCCCTCGGGCGAAGAACAAACAGGCGACCCGCAGTGGCCACTGCTCCAACCCAGAGAGGCCCGAGGCCGGGCCCACGCCCCACACAGAGGAGCCTGCCCGCAGCCGGGAGGCAGACTGGACGCCACACTGTCTGCTGCCCTGGGGCGTGGGAGGACACAGCCCCGGGCACAGGATGCAGACTGGGGGCTCCAGGGGCCGCGACGCGATGTGGAGACACTGACCAACGGGCAGGGCCTCCTCTGGGGACGACAGTCCTAGAGCCGGACGGGGCGTCGTCCGCACAGCGTTGTGAACGCACCGACTGCCACGAACGATGAAGTTTACATGTATTTTACCACAAGAAAATGGCAATAACAAGATCAGGACAGTTTTCACTTCCCGACCTAGAAAAGCACAGAACAGCTGGGAAAGTACATCGAACACAAGGACCATCCCGAGAGGAGGGCGGGGCCCAAGAAGACAGGGACACCGAGTCCTGAAGGACCGAGAGTGGCATCCACATCACGTGACCGGGGCTGCCCACTCCTCCACCCCTGCCCTGTCCTCCCCTTCCCCACGACCGCTGGGGAGGCCGGCCCCGAAGGCTGCACTGCCAGAGTGGGGAAGGCAGGTGGGAAGGTCGGGGTCCCTCCTCCTCTTCCTCGGAGAGCACCTCTGGCCCAGAAATGACCACGCCTACTTCTCCTGGGTCCCCTCTTGTTCCTCTGCTCAGGGAGGGAGATGGCTTTGGTGACACACGGGACTGAGGACATCCCGAGACCGTCACCCCGGCGGTGCTCCGTGTTCTCTGGCAGCAGGGGGATGACCCAGGGGCTTCATCTGGTCTGAGAGCAGAGGGTCCCCCAGCAGGGACAACAGGGAGGCCAGAGGCCAAGGGTATGAGGACAACTGGGCCCACATTGCTGGCTTCGGGGGTGGGGACATGGGAGAGGAACACAGGTGGCCTCAAGGAGCAGTGGCCCCTGGCAGACATCTGGGGATGAGACGGGGACTCCAGTCCCACGCCCACTCAGCACCACACTCTGTCCAAGAGCTGGGGAGTTGTGAGCCCCAGAACCCGCTGTGGTCGGAGCCCTCGGCCGGCCACGCAGAGCACCACCGGCCAACAGGCAGTCCCCGGAGGCGCGAGCTGCGGCCAGGCCTGCGCGCTCCAGTCCGAAGGCTTGATTTATTAGAGTCACAAAAGGGGCAAGGATTCACGCTCAGGACATCTCTACAGTCCTCAGGTCCCACTGGGAACGGGAGTCAGGTGCACCCGCTCCCGCACCACGTCTCATCAGAGCGAGGCGCCCCCGCCTGCCCTGTGCTGTGAACACAGGAGCCGCGCTCGTTTTCCCTGTGCTGCCTCTGCCCGTCGGCCCGGACTGCCAGAGGCACAGGTGCGTCGGAGCGATGGGCCTCTGGGGAACCGTGCGGGGTCACAGCACCGGCGGCCCGTCCGGAGAGGCTGGGGGAGCAGGAGCTGCTTTGGCCAGGCCAGACCCCTGGATCCAGCGGGTCGGAGCCTCAGGAGCTCCTGGCTTATTCGCGAGCAGCAGGTGTCATAAGCGAAGAAATGGGCGGCGTGATGCTCATCAGGACGAAGGTCACCCAGTGGGCAAATGCGTCTCTGCTGCCACCGCTCTCAAAATTCCGAGAGGAAACTGTACTTACACGGCACCAGAAAAATGAACTGTCTTTCCCATGTAGTCTGCCTCTCTTGCCGGCCTCCCCAGCGCTCATGGTGCCCGTGCAGACACGCATGCGGCTGAGCACACACCCACTCGCACACACACACTCGCACACACACACTCATGCATGTGCACAGCCACGTGCACACACCACACACATGCAAGATGTCAGTAGTGTGCACACATGCACACACGAGTGTACTCATGCGCACACACGTGCACACACGCACCCAACCCGGCACGCACAGCTGGCAACAGTGCGCACACATGCAGCACGTGTGTGTACTCGCACATGCACACATGTGCACACACGGGCGTACACACATCCCGCACGCACAGATGCAGACGCCCACGCATGCTCACATACCCATGCGCTCACGTACATGCAGACACGAGCACACACGTGTGTGCATGCCCGCAGTCCTCTGCAGGTATCCCTCTCCCCTTCAGACTGCGTCTTTTCCCGAACTCGGCCACAGCCCGTCTGATGTCTCCAGGCTCCCTCACCTCTTTGTCCCTCACATCTTGCCTCTGCCGTCCGGATGCAGGCACACGGAGCGCCAGCACGCGGACTCTGGTGAGTTTCCAGTTGTGGCTGCATTAACAGCTACTAGACTAGACTGTCTCTCAAGTCTCTCTTGCTTTGATATTTTTGGGGCCGAGTCTGATCTGGGGGAGGAGAGAGCATCCTGTAGAAGGGACAGGATGAAGGCTGGGATGGCCTGGGTTTGGGAGGGGGCACAAACAGGTGGGGGTATTTTAATGTGGGGACCTCACCAGCTGCTTCCCCTGGAGGGAAAGGACACATTGCCCTGCACCAGGCAGCTCTCCTGGCCTGCAGGTGCGGGGCTGCAGCACCAGGCCCGTCGGCCCATGGCGGAGGGCTGCCTGTCGCGGTTGAGCCGCACCCACACACTCAGCCTGTGGAGTTCGGAGCTGTGGCATTTTGGTTGCCATTTTAGCTACACTTTCCAACAGCAACACAGAGCACACTGGGAGCCAAGCACTGAAGTCAGCTGGCAGTGCCCCTCCTCCTTGGGGGGCCCTTGGAGAACCCCACCTGCACCCCACCCCTGAGAACAAGGTCCCTGAAGAAACTGCCTGAGCAGAAGGAGTGCCTCCGTTGCACACGACCCTCCAGAACCCCCATCCGGGCCGGCACGACCCGTGCGCAATTGCCCCGTTCCTGTAAAGTGTGAGTGGCAAACATTCACCGAGGGAGGACCACCCTCAGACAACCCCCCGAGGCGGGCGGTCGTGCCTTCCCTGGGGTGGCCTGCAGGGAAGTGGGGAAGGGTGGAAAGAAAGAGACAGACACACAGAGGCAGAGAGAGAGACAGAGACACAGAGCAAGATGGAGACAGAAAGGGCTGGGCGGGAGAAGGTGCAGGAAGGTGGGAAGGGAGGGTTGGGTGGAGTCCTCCGTGCAGAGAGGAACAAGCAGTGGCATGGAGTTAGTGGGACTGTGCAGAGGCCCCCAGAAGGAGTTGGGCTGACAGTCTCACCACCGCACCCCACAAGCACCCCCAATCCAGGCTGCATCGCGAGGCACGAGACCAGTGGTTTCTCCTGAGAAGTGTTCACCAGAACCCTGTGGATGGGAAGGAGGACCGTCACCCTGACCTCCAGGACCAGAATCCCTCTGGGACCAGCATCCCTGGAGAGAAGAACCCAGCAGGGTTGTGAAAATTGGGGAGTTTCAGATGCCGGCTTGGTTGGTGGGGAGCCCTGCAACCTCGAGGGCTTCAGTAGCTCTGGATGGGATGGGCCTGGGGGTGTGCCGCCAGCTTCCCGACGCTGGGTCTGGGCACGCGGCAGACACACTCTCAACGTTCTCTGGGAGGCTGCGGACCCTAAAGCAGCCTACAACTCCCGTGACCATGAAGCAGGCCACGAAACCTATTTTACATCATACCCAGAGGAACCACAGCAAAGTCAAGCTTGTACTTTTAGGTCTTCTGTTCTACTTTATTGTTTAAGGAATGCGGGCCAGACCCCCGGAGTGACTTCCCGGCCATGAGGGTCTGAGCAGCTGGGTGCTAGGGAGGCATGAGGTACTAGGTTGGGCAGGCTTCCCTTCAAGGTGCGACCTGGGGCTCTAACAACAGCCCGAGGGGGTGGGAGTGGATGACCTCCAGGCCCTGCACAGGTCACACAATCTCACAGTGACTGGAACCTTCTGGAAACTTCTCCCTGAAAAGGGCCAGTCATGCTAAGACCGCGGGGAGCCATGACTGCAAACCCAGCACCCACTCGGCCCTTGTTTGTGGGGCCACCGGGGCTCTGGTCCGCTGCGGGGGAGCCCGCCGCCCACCGGCGCCTCCTCCAACGACGAGGCCTCCAGGGCGGCCTGGGCGGGGGGTCTCCTGAGCTCACTTCTCCCAGAGCCCACCGCGGAGGAGGAGGAAGGCCACGTGCCATGGGTCTCTGCCGGGGGAGTCCTCTGGTTAAACAGTGACACGCCGACTGCTCTCCAGGCCTCGCCCCACATACGACTACCTGTGTCCCCTCACTGGACGCTCCCAGGGATCCCACAAGGAACGTGGGGCATCATCCCTGGTGACAAGGAGGGCCAGGGCAGGGCTGGCTGCCGGCTGTCTCCTCGGGAGGCCGTGCAGGCACTGTCCACCGCCCCGAGCCGCGGGGCATGTCCTGCTGCCCCTGCCACAATCTCACCATCCCGACAGACACACAGCCTCACTGGAGCTTCGCGGCCGCGGGGCAGCGCGTACCCCCCTCAGTCTGCTGGACGGACATGGGAGCATCGCGGCCCCCCCAGTGTGAGAGAGGGAAGGCACGTGTTCCCAGGCACCGCTTGGCGACAGCACCGGGGACGTAAGCAGCAGGGACGATCCCCACCCCCAGACCAGCTCGCAGATGCTCCCGTCCTGTGCTCGGGAATGCTGGCTTCTCCCGGGAAAGAGGGAAGGAAATGGCCTCCTGGGTGCACAGAGAGCTGAGATCCCGAAGCCACCCACCCTCGTGCTTTGCAGGGGATACCTGGGGAGCCGAAATGACATTCGACCTGGCCACTCACCTGCCGTGCGCCTGTCTCCAGGTCACACCTGAGGCAGACCCACCACACACGGGGCCCTTGCGCGCAGGGCTCTCCATGTGCTGCCGGAGCTGCCCCTGGACGTCCTGCAGGGGTGTCACAAGCAGAGGCACGGGTCGGGGGGTGCAGAGCGCCATCACCCCCCCTCGCTCACTGAGAGCTGACCTCCTGTCGCCGCTCCTGTCGTCACAAAGCTTTCTCTGCTTGAGAAAAAGCTGCTCTGTCCCTGCCCACGCACTCTCTGCCCTTTGCAGCCAGGAGGCGGCTCTTCCCTGGGACCTCGGCTCGAGCCCTGGGGGCAGCGCGGCCCCTCTCCCATGGGAGCGCCTTCCTGCACATTCCAGGTGAGGCTGCCGTGTGCGTGTTGAGGTCCTCCGACTCCCATAGTTCACCACGACAAACATGAGCCCACAGAGGACATGAGCTGTCCTATCTCTTCGCTGTCTCTGTGGGGAGTGGGAATGGGGCTTCTGCGTTCATGCTAATTCTGAGGCAGCAGGAAGCTCGAAAATTTATCGCTGTTACTAATTATCCTCTGAAAAATGGCATCAGAGTTCATGTTTCCAGGAGAGAGTCCTGAAGCACAGAGGGGTCTTCAGAGCAAAGAAAAACACACAGCACTGGGGAGGACGCACATCGTGCTCCCACGACGTCCACTCGCTCTCAGGGCAAGCCGAGGGGCGGCTACACGCACGGGGATTTGGCGACATATCGTCTTAACGAAACTGTGTCTTTGACGTAGTCGTAAGAAGGAACACGGAGGCTCTGGTGCGCGGCCCACTGAGCGGCCTCCCACCTGGACACGGCCCAGCGGCCACGAGGGGTCCTCAACACGGTCCCCATGTCCCCACGTCTTCTCAGCCCTGACAACGGCTCATCTGCCCCGCCCTGCAACTTCCCGCGCCAAGAATGTTGTAGAAATAGCTTCATGCAGCCTGGAGCCCTTGGGACCAAGGTGAGTCACCAGCATGACTCTCCGGAGAGCCCGGGTCGCGGCGAAGGTCGCGCTCAAGCCCTTCACCGGGAGCAGTTCTGCGGAGAGCCCGCGTTCGCTCAGCCGTTGGCTACTTCCGGACGCCTGTGCGCTGCCCGGTACCAGGCGGGCGACGGAGGCTGCTGTGAGCAGGCGAGAGCCGGCCTGTGCGAGGACGTGTCTCCGCTTTCCTGGGAGGAGCGCCGGCGAGCGCAAGTGCCTGATGCAGGGGGACGTAGGCTGGGTTCTCGCACCTGCTCCCAGTGGCCTCCCCTGTCGCAAGCCTGAGGCAGCCCTGTCCCAGCCTTGGGCTGTCGTCTCTCCGTCTCTCCGTAGGGCTCTTCCGAGAGGAAACAGGAAACGGCTCACTGTGAGCGCAATTTCTGTTCCCGTCACGACTGATAGGACGAACGTCTCATGCGCTTGTTCGCCATCCACAGACCCTCCAGGGCTCCTTCGTCCTCCGGAGTCTGGAGCTCCCGTCTGTATTCTGGACACCGGTATTCTCTGACTTGGGAACATTTTTCTCCCACTCTGAAGCTTGTCTCCCCATCTTCTTAGCAAGATCTTTCAACGAGCAAAAGTTGAAGAATTTTGATGAAGTCCAATTTGGAAATCATTTCTTTGTGCTTTCAGTGTCAAATATAAAGACTTTGCTTAACTCTAGATCCCAAAGTTTCTCCTATACTCTTCCCAACATTTTTATAGTTTTATGTTTTGCGTTGAAGTCGGGATCCGTTCGGAGTCAACTTGCATGTGGTGACACTGAGGTTCATTCGCTGTCTCACACTGGGCAGTCAAGGTCCAGTTTTTGCGGACGCGCCACTAGTCGCTCCACACGATTCGTGGGAAAGGCCATCCTCTCCCTACTGAACTGCTTTTGTGCCTTTATCAAACATGGATCGGGCGCATTCTTGCGGGTTTACTTCTGGGTCCTCCGTTCTGATCCACTGACCCATGGGCCACCCCTCAGCGAGGACTGTGCGCTCGTGATGACTGTGGTCAGAACTTGGAGGGGTGTTTCCTCCCACTTCATTCTTTTAAAAATTATTTTAGCTATCCTATTTCCTTTGCCTTTCCTCATACGTTTTAGAATCTTGTCTACACCTCCAAAAACCCCGTTGTGATTCTGACAGGAATTTTGTTCATCCAGTACATCTACTGGGGACAAGTGACATCTTTACCGGGTTGTTGTCTTCCATTAATAAGTGTCTCTCTACTTGGTTTGATTTTTTTGGATATTTCGTTGTTGTTGTATGGTTTTTAGCACACAAGCCTCATAACAATGTGCCATTTACACATATTTCTTTTTTAATGATTATAAATAGTATCTTGCTTTTAATTTTGGTACCCATGTGTTCATTGCTAGCAAACAGAAATATGATTGATTTTGAATATTTATCTTGGAATGAAACTTACTTGGTCATTTGTGTGTAATTCTCTCCATATGTCACTGTCTTCTATTTACTAAAATTGTGTTAAGAATCTTTTCCTGATAAATGAATTCAGTAAAGTTGCAGGATACGAAATCAATGCGCAGAAATCTGTTGCATTCTTATACACTAATAACAAAGCAGCAGAAAGAGGAATTAAGAAAACAATCCCATTTATAATTTCACCAAATATAGTGACATACCCAGGAATAAACCTAACCAAAGACGTGAAAGATCTCTAATCTAAATAGGATAAAACACAGATGAAGGATTAAAAATGACACAAAGAAATGGAAAGATGTTCTATGCTCATGGATTGGAAGAACAAATATTGTTAAATCTCTGTAATACCCAGAGCAATCTACACTTTCAATGAAATCCCTAATAAAATAGCAATGGCATATTTTACAGAGCTGGAACAAACAATCCTAAAATTTGAATGGAACCAGAAAAGGCCCTATATAGCCAAAGCAATCCTGAAAAAAGGAAAAGCAAAGCTAGAGACATCACAATTCCAGACTTCAAGCTCTATTACAAAGCTTTCATCATCAAGACAGCCTGGTACTGGCACAAAAACAGACACAGATCAATGGAACAGAATAGAGAGCCCAGAAATGGACCCTCAACTCTATGGTCAACTAATTTTTGACAAAGCAGGAAAGAATGTCCAATGGAGAAAAGACAGTCTCTTTAACAAATGGTGTTGGGAAAATTGGACAGCCACATGCAGAAAAATGAAACTGGACCGTTTCCTTACACCACACACAAAAATAGACTCAAAATGGATGAAGGACCTCAATGTGAGACAGGAATCCATCAAAATCCTTGAGGAAAACACAGGCAGCAACCTCTTCGACCTCAGCCACAGCAACTTCTTCCTAGACATGTCTCCGGAGGCAAGGGAAATAAAAGCAAAGAAGGACTACTGGGACGTCATCAGGACAAATAGCTTCTGCACAGCAAAGTGAGCACAAGTACAAGGCAACTTATGAAATGAGAAAAGATACTTGTAAATGACAATACAGATAAAGTGTTACCATCCAAAATATATGAAGAAGTTATAAAACTCAACAGCCCCAAAGTAAACCAATTTAAAATGGGCAGAAGACATGAGTAGACTTGTTTCCAAATAAGACATACAAATGGCCAGAAGACACATGAAAAGAGGCTCAGCGTCACTCATCATCAGGGAAATGCAAACCAAAACTACAGTGAGATACCACCTCACACCCGCCAGAACAGCTAAAGTTAACACAGAAAGCAGCCAGGGTTGGTGAGGATGCACAGAGAAAGGGATCCTCTTGCGATTGTTGGTGGGGATGTGAGCTGGTGCAGCCACCATGGAAAACAGCACGGAGGCTCCTTTAACAATTAAAATGGAACCACCCTATGATCTAGTAATCACACTGTGTATTTACCCCCGAGATACAAACACCCTAATTGAAAGGGATACATACATCCCTATGTTTCCAGCAGCAATGTCCACAAGAGCCAAACTACGGAGACCACGCAGGTTTCATGGCAGACGGATGGATAAGGAAATGCGTATGTGCACGACGGAATAAGACTCTGCTACCGAAGAGAACGCAACCTTGCCATTTGCAATGACCTGGGTGAAGCCAGAGACTGTGAAGGCACGTGGAGTCAGTGAGTCCGAGAAAACAAACACCATGTGGCCTCACTCACACGTGGAATTCAAGAAACAAAACAAACACGCAAAGGAAAGAAAAGAGAGAGAGGCAACCAGCAACAGACCCGTAACTACCGAGAGCACACCGATGGTCAGGAGAAGGGAGCGGGCGCGGCTGGGGAAGCAGGTGCTGGGGAGGGAGGCAGCTGTGCCGAGGAGCACGGGTGGTGTGTGCAAGTGAGAATCCCTGCATTGCACACCTGAAACAATATTGCGCTGCGCACTAACTACTTGGAACTTAAATAAACTAAGGTAATAAAAAAGAATTGTTCATCTCTATCCATGAAGGCTGTTGGTCTGTGGTTTGTTTCTATGCACGCTGGTCTGGTTTTTACACCAGGGTAACACCGTCTTCCAAGAGGAATTCGGAATTTTTCCCTCTTCTGTTCCCCGAATACTGTGTGGGACTGTGTTAATGTTTCCATAAACACTTGGTAGAATTCTCCAGTGAAACCATCTGAGCCTGGAGAGGGAGAGTTTTTAAATTATGAATTCAATTGCCTTCGTGGTTTGTAGTTTACAGGGCTCCTCCAACTGTCGCTGCATCACGGTGTTCTGCTTCTAGAAGGATCGGTCTGTTCCCCCAAGCTGTCAAGTGTCTGCAGTTGCTCACGAAGTTCTCTGGCTGTCCCTGGACGTCGCAGGGTCTGTGGCCGAACCCCTGCACCGTCCAGATATCCATCACTTGTGTTTCTTGGTTTCTCTCAGTTTGGTCGAGACTCATCGATTGTGTTACCTGCAGGAGGTGCTGGGCCACACGCGGAGCACTTCCAGGGTCTCCCCCATCCTCTGCTCCTGTGGGTGGGGCTGCAGCCACGGTCCTTTCTGGTGCGGCAACTTCTGTCTCAAGCTCTGTCGGTCTGGGCTTCCCCTCCCTGCGGCTCTGGCCGGAAGAGCCGCTTTCTTGGGGCTCTGCTGAGCGTTCTTGGTGTGTCCAGGCTTCCGGCTTTCTCACCTCCAAGTCTCTGGTTCGGGCTTCTTCCTCCCATCCATCTTTCAGAGTCTGCTTGTTTCCTTTATACGCTGTACATTTTAGTTACACTCGCGGCGAAAACAGGGAAAAAGACAGCCACTGCCTCTCCCCTTAGTGGAAGTCCTAGTTTGTCATTTCTAAGGAAGGAGATCAGATCTGCTCCCCTTTCAGGGAAGGAACCTTCACGAGTATGTCGTCAAGGACATTACCTTTCAGAAAGGTAAATATTTTATTTTTGGCTTCTGTGCCAAAGATAATCTTTATCTCCAATAGAATCCTTTCCAGGAAGCAGCTTTACAAACGTTCTCCTCCATGTTCTGTAAGGTTTGCTTAAACCCGTGAGATCATAGTGTGCTCAGAGGAGCGAAGACAGAACCTCACACTTACCCAGGCGTTACGGCGGCCACGGCAGATCCGAGACCAGATTTCGGTTATTTCTTGACTTTCTTCGGTTGTGCCCAGCATGCTATTTCACTCATAAGAGATGCACGATGGATGTTGCTGGACTACGTTCACCAGTGGGGCTTCCTCACTCTGTCATTTGATGGATGCCCCGCACCCCTGCACCCCTCCACCGCTGCGCCCCTGCACGGGGCTGGCAGCTGCACTGTCGTTCCCTCTTCACAGAGAGCTCGCTGAAGCTCTATGTTCAATATCAGAACAGCACGTTGGTGTTGGTTAGGGCCAAGCCAATCTGCTTTGATCCTAGATTACCATTTTACCTCCGGTTCTAGTCGTGTCTCTTAACATCTAGTAAGTACAAAGAGAGCTTAACTTCTTAAAATTGAGTGTGGTCGGCTGGATGCAGAAGCCAGAAGACTGACAGAGGACGTAGCATGTTCCGGCTGAAAGGAAAGTCAGACTTCACATGACAAGAACATGCTCAAATTTTGTTCGACCTGTGCCCCTTACAGGCTGCAGGGCACCTGGAATCCCACTCCTGCCTGAAACACTCCTCTTTTATCTCTTTTCTAGGTTGGTTTCTCTGTGTAATTAAATTTCACTTAAACACAGGGTCATATGGCCAAAAATGGTTTGAAAACCACTGAGCTAATGCAATCTCATTTCACTTGAGGCTCCAAAAGGAAATGTGATTTACCCAAGGTCACAGAGCCAGGGTTTGGGTGGAGCCAGGACTAGTCAGGGAAGCAGGTGGTCTTATAATCCAGACATCCATACTCTTCTCAGCGGTTGTTTCCTTGTACTGGTGACCCTGCTGATTCAACCTTTTGAACTGTGCATGCATTCTCCCCCAAGTCTGCTGTCACCCACTCCTCCTAATAGTCTGTCCCTAAAGTTGATCAAACTTGATTGCTGTGAAGCCCTATTTGCTACCCAAAGTCCTTCTAAACTTCAGCCATTCTGAAGTCAAGGGCTCCCCTCCCACAAAAGAATGATCATCCAACAAGCACAGAGCAGCATCCACACTCTGCCCAAAGCTAGGCTTCTGGAGAGATGTGACTGACTCGGGAAAATCAAAGGACATAATAAACCCCAAAGCAAAAACCAAGAAACCCTCTGACCTCACTCACAGCCGTTAACAAACACCCACATAGCTCTTTTAAAACAAGACCATAAGCAAATACATGAGGACTTCTGTATGCGGAAGAGAATCGGTGAAATCGCTGGGGGGTAGGCAGGAGGGGATGAAGCAGCCTTCATTCGCTATCCCCTGAACACATTGCGGCAGTCCACAGAGTCCCAGGGAGTCAGAGCATGTCCTCATCACGGATTTCAGAGGGGAGCTTGGTCTACAGAGTACGGGGTCTATACGACCGTGGAGTGCTTGCTCAGGTCCTTTTCTTACGCTACACCGTTACCCATATACCTTCTACTGCCTTGAACTAGCCAGAGATACACGGAATTGTTCCAACGTTTGTTCTCATTTTAGTGTCAGCTCCTGAAGGGATGGGTCTTGATGTTCTATGGAATAACAGAAAACATTTGTCCCTGGCTTTTCTGGGCCAGTAACAGTTTCCAACATTCTTCTCCACTATCCCCAAAGGATAGTTACACTGGTGAGATTGTGTATCCTATTCAAAAGAACAAAATGAACTACTTTTATTGTTTTTTAATGACTAAAAAATCATATTCTCATTGCACAAAAATAAAATTCATACAGCATAAAGAAGAAAATCAAAGCAATCCGTAATCCACCACTCTGAGGCAAGCATAATTAACATTTCAGTGTATCCTTCTCAACGTTTAAACATATAATTTGGATCAGTCCATGTATGCAGTACTTTGGCATATTTCATTGAGAAATTTAATAGACTTTATTTTTTAGAGCAGCTTTAGGTTTTCAGAAAAATTGTCAGAAATTTCCCACATACCTCCTTTTCCCCATTTCAGTTTCCTTATTATCTACACATTTTATCAGGGTGAAAATTCGTTACAGTGGATGAACCAACATTAACACATCATTATGGACGAAAGTCCAGGATTCCCACTTGGTGCTGTGCATTCTGTGGGTCTGGGCAGATGTATAAGGACATATATTCGTCATTATAATATCACGCAGAGTAGTTTCGTTGCCCTAAAAGTTCTCTGTGCTGCACGGACTCATCCCCTCCCCTAACTCCTGGCAAACCACGGTTTCCATAGTTTTGCTTTTTCCAGAAACAATGTATCATCGACATCATACAGGTTCAGCCGTTTCAGACTGGCTTCTTTCACTTAGTGCTAACTTGCATGTACGCATCCTCCGGGTCCTTTCAGGGCTTGATGGCACGGGTCTTTTTAGAGCTAAATATTCCAATGCATGGACGGACCACTTACTGATCCATTCACCCACCAAAGGACAACCTGATTCCTTCCAAGTCTTAGCAATTCTGAATAAAGCTGCTATTAACACTCATGGCAGATTTTGTGTGGACACAGGTTTCCAGTCTTTTGAGTAATTATCCAGAAACAGAAGTGCTGCATCATACGGTAAGAGCGTGCTTACTGTGGTAAGAAACTGTTGAACTGTTTTCCAAAGTCTGCACCATTCTGCGTTCCCAGCAACCAATGAGAGCTCCCGCTGCTCCACATCCTTACCAACCTTCAGTATTTCCAGTCTTCTTGTCTTTCCGCCATTTAACTGGTGCACAGTGGGGGCTCATTTTTTTCAATTTGCGATTTTGTAGTGACCCATGATGTCAACATGCTTATCTGCTCCCTGTCTAGCTTCTTTGGTGAGGCTTCTGTTCAGATCTTTTGTCCATTCTTTTTTTTTAAATTTTTATTTTTTATAAACATATTTTTATCCCCAGGAGTACATGTCTGTGAATCGCCAGGTTTACCCACTTCACAGCACTAACCATAGCACATACCCTCCCCAATGTCCATTACCCCACCCCCCTTTCCCGACCCCCTCCCCCCAGCAACCCTCAGTTTGTTTTGTGAGATTAAGAGTCACTTATGGTTTGTCTCCCTCCCAATCCCATCTTGTTTCTTTTCTTCTTTTTCTACCCCCCTAGTCCC
>PISX010021117.1:0-34386 GCA_004024625.1 Mellivora capensis
TGGGCTTCACCCCGGTTTAGCCTCTGGAGCGATGTCCCTCCGTGGAGCAGACTTTTAAAAGTCCCGATTTAGTGCTCCGCTGCTCCGCCGCTTGCCGGGAGCCGGCCCCTCCCCCGCGGTCTATCCTCCCGTCGCTTTCGATTCACTTCTCCGCCGGTCCTACCTTCCAGAAAGTGGTCGATTTCCTGTTTCCAGAATTCCTGTTCTTTCTCTCTTCAATCTCCTGTTGGATTTGTAGGTGTTCGCAATGTTTTGATAAGCTATCTAGCTGATCTCCTGCTACCTGATGTCGTCTCAGCTGCTACTTCTCCGCCATCTTGCTCTATCATTCTGGCGTCCACTTCTTAAACTGAACTAAATATTTACTTAATATCTAATATATTAAATATATGTGTATATCTCACTATACCAGATTTTTCACACTCAATTCTTTCAGTAGTTCTGTAAAGTTGAAATTATTTGTTCATGTTACGAATTACAAAATGGAAGATCAGATAGTAAATGGGTGGGGCTGTATTAGAATCCACTCTCTTATTATAAATAGCTTTTTTTGATGGCATCCTGGGGAACTAGACTTTATAGATTTGCTTGAGTCTAAAACAAAATATCCTGACAATCTTGAATTTGAGGATTATAATAGATAAACTTTCTGTAACTTACTAGTTAGATGTGCACGTGCAATATAAAGTATGCAAAAAAGGTAATGGCTTATAAAAAAAAAGGAAAATGGCAGCAGACATACTTTGTTATAAAAACACATCCTCCCGTTCTTGAAATAATAGTATATATTCAGAAATACACTCAACATACAGTGTCTGGAACAAAACATGGAATACAATGAAATATATAACTAGATGTGAGTAGAGAGATTGCTAGGTCGGATAATCCAGTATTAGAGGGCTTGATATCTTTCCAAATTAAAAAATATATATCCAACCCCCCCCCCCCGAGATTACATCATGTTGAAATGAGTTAACTTTCATTTTAACCTCAAGAAAAGGGATTGAAAGAATCAAGTTCTGAACAGAAGATTCCTTTAACACTCCTGAAGCTGAGATTTTGAAGGCATGGTAAAAAATATGGCTCAACTCCAATATCTCTAAACAAATGATGGTTGAAAACACATGTAATTTTATAGTTTAAGACTAAAATCTTGAAATGTATATGACACATTGGTAGACTGTAAAGTTTGCTTGGCACAGTGTTAACTTAATGTAAGGACTATATTATGAAAGATTTACTCAATAAAAGCAAACATTATATAAAACCCACTCACTATATTTGGGGTTTAGTAGGACTTCATTACAAGCAAGGTTCACTAACGTGATACTCCAATACTACATTATCCCAAATTATTCACCTCTGGTATAGGACTACCAGAAAATGAAATTTTATCACAGTAGTATTTTGAAATGTTTTCACTTTGGTATCTTTAGAAAATGAAATCCACCTAGCTGGGTACATGCTGTGTCTCTCTACAGGTCTTTTTATACATGTATGGATTATTAGATAAATTTGACAGTACAAGAAATTCAGTAGTAAACAAAATGAGAATTCTGATAGCTATGAGAAAATCTTAACTTTTAATTTTTAATAAACAAAAACCTAAAATGATAACCACAAGCAAATTTCCAGACCAGTTGCTCCTAGGAAGCAAATAAACTGAGAGACAAAACAGAAGCCCCTATTAAACATGCTATTTAGTCGATAAAACATGGTACCTACAATGACATCTTTTTAGATGTAAAACCCTTATTCAAAGGAGAATCTGTGGTGCAACTGTCAATCGCAAATTCTGTATCTTTATTTTTACTTCTACAACTTAATTTCTGAAGTTCTGATTTAAGACGCACAGAAGACACTGAAACTTCTACTACTTTGTAGCAAATTTCTTCATTTCTTTTACAGAGTAGTCTTATTTTGTCCCTGCCACCTTTGTGCAGAAAGTGACCACTTTAGAATATACAGTTCATTATTTTAAAGATATTTAACTTTTTGTTTTGGCCATTCATATGAAAAATGTTATTTAAAACTAGTGGGGTATTGAAAGTGCATTAATTATCAAGAGAGGGGAAAAAGTAAAATAAAGACCAAGATAAAATTATTGCTATAACATTGCTATGAAGTTACGTAAGAAGTAAAATATTTATTATGTAACTAGTTTTCTGAGGTTACTGTGTTGGAGAAAGGTACAGAGAAAAAAAATCAAGGAATACCACACTGGATGCAGCAATCAGCTCATTGTTTGTTTAGCAAGAAATGATAGTGACTGATGATGAAAGCCTTTTTCTTACACTAATGTAATCTAGTCTGTGAGGTAAAATGCTGCCCATTATAGTGTTTTGTTGTTTTTTAACCCAACCGGATAATATCAGGGAAATATCTAGGAGAACAGAAAATGACAATTCCAAATAAATTTATTCCATAATTAATACTTTGCTATGAATGACTATTTAGTATAGAATATAGAAGCCTGAAGGCAAGGGCCTTTGTCTTTTTTAAATTGACCCAAGTTTTAATCACCATGGGTACTCAAGTTAATATCAGAAAAAAGAGAGAGAGAGAGAGAGAGAGAGAGAGAAAAGGAAAAGGAAAAAGTTTTGAATTGAAACAGATAACCTAGAAACTTAGAAACCTGTGTGGTCCAGTTCCCTGGTTTTGTCCCAGGAGGGAAAAGCAGTCCAAACAACAAAAGCAGTTGAAGTATAATTCAAATTCTTGCATTTTCAGGTATCATTTACAGAGATTCATTCATAATCCAGCAAACCACATCACTGTCACCCATTTCCTTTTCTGCACTTTTCCTTTACTCTCTCCACACCGCCCCACGGCTCCATCGCACCCTTTGTCTCCTCTCTCTGGTTCAGCATCTTAGTCTCTAGCCCCATTCACCTTCTTCCTTCTCTTATGAGTGACTTAGCCTCTATGTAAAATGACTTAGCTTTTCCCCCAGCAAATGAATATCCTCTTCCTTTGGATCGTAGGAGGAAGAGGAGGGAAGCTGAGCACGTATGAGGATGAAGGAAGACGGTAGACACTCACCCATGAACACTTTTTTTGGAGGCACCATTGGAAGAGGTTTTATTGCAAAATGTAAATTTAAAATAACCTGCTATGCCTTAGTGTCACCTCACATCTGTTCTGGGAAAAGGCAGTCTCTTAAAGGGTGCATTAGCAGAGTTAATGGTTTCAACTGTTCATGATATTTTTGGTTTTTCTCAACTGAGAAAGGAGCTGAATCCCAAATGAAGGTAGAGCACTGACAGCTTCCCCTCTAAAGTGGGAAGGGACAGGTTCTTATTTTTAGTATTACAGTAATGTCTCCGATATTTGTCTTTTCTGTTTGTGCTAAATAATACCATTTGTTTTAGGATACAGCAGGACACATTTTATGACACTGACACACTGCCTACTGTGCTAAGGAGGCACCTTGGACACATTTTATAAATATCTTAATTACCCTTTCAAGATATAAAGGGAAAGATAGGATCCACAGTTGATGAAAATATAAGAGCAATTAACCTAGGAGCCTACTCTCAAATGGTATTCTTAACTAGCCAGCTAGACTCATTTCTATTCCTAAGCTACCGAAAGACTTTGAAGTCGACTGAAAAACTAACTCAGTAGCTTGAATTCATGATCAAATATAGTATCCCCTCATTTTTCCAAAATCTTTTTGGATGGTAGAGGGTAAACTTATTTTTAAGTAACTTAAATTTACTCCACTAAAGTACCAAAACTAAAAACAAAATAAAAAATAGTGGAATAGTTACAGGCAGTACAGTAAAATGGAAGAAAGGTAAGATGTGATCATTGTAGACACGTATTTACTTTCTCATCCTGCCATTTACTCTGTCTGGCCTGGGGTAAGATAATTCACATCCTGTGAATTGAAGTTTCTTCTCTGTAAAATGAAAGACTGAACTAGAAATCTTGGCAGTATTTTATATCACTAGAGTTCTGCTGAAGAAAATTTCCTCAAAATTCCTCTATATTTTTTTTTAAGATTTAATTTATTTATTTGATAGAGATCACAAGTATGCAGAGAGGCAGTGGTGGGGGGAGAGCAGACTCCCTGCTGAGCAGAGAGCCCGATGCTGGGCTCGATCCCAGGACCCTGGGATCATGACCTGAGCTAAAGGGAGAAGCTTAACCCACTGAGCCACCCAGGCAACCTTCCTCTACATTTCTAAACAGACTAAAAATGAACGTAATTTAATCTTTTCTTGGTGGCTGAGGGTCACGAATATAAAAAGTAAATGATATAGTTAAAGGCCATTGAGTTTGTAAGATCTCTTTTTCCCACATAAAATGACCCCAGACTGCTGAGTGCTTATATGAATGGGTGTGTGTGTGTGTGTGTGTGTTCATTGTTCATCAGCTATTGTTCATTGATGTTTTCGCTGTGTCTGTTTATAACATGCTGCTTTGTTTTTAATACACTTATTGAGGGGTAAAATACTCTTCTCTAAAGTAGGCTGCAATTGCCTTAAGCGATAGCAGCAAAGTAAATGTTTGGTTTCTTGATGTCACCAAAGTTTAACTAACAGTTAAGTGAGGTATTTCTTTTATTCTCAAACAGTAAATCCATTTTCTTCTTTTCCATCCTCTGAGAAGACGGAGGCCAGTCACTGAAGTATCCTTTCCTTAATGCCATCTGCTTGAAGATAGTTATTAAGTCATTAGAGAACCTTTCCCCACTGTCCAAACTAGTCTCAACCTTCACTCAGGTGTCACATTTTCCAACTAATTCTTCTTCATTATAATTTGATAAATCACCCTCAATGCTTTCACATGTTTCTTAAACTGTCTGATTTCAAAATCAAAACTATGGGGTGCCTGGGTGGCTCAGTGGGTTAAAGCTTCTGCCTTCAGCTAAGGTCATGATCCCAGGTTCCTAGGATCGAGCCCCACATCGGGCTCTCTGCTCAGCAGGGAGCCTGCTTCCCCCCCCCCCTCTGTCTGCCTCTCTGCCTACTTGTGATCTCTGTCTGTCAAGTAAATCAATAAAATAAAAAAAAAATCAAAACTAAAGTTTAATAATAAAAGACCTGCGAATTTCTAATAGCATTTCTGTTAATATGTCTTTTTTTTTTTAAGATTTTATTTATTTATTTGACAGAGATCACAAGCAGGCAGAGAGGCAGGCAGAGAGAGAGGAGGAAGCAGGCTCCCCGCTGAGCAGAGAGTCCGATGTGGGGCTCGATCCCAGGACCCTGAGATCATGACCCAAGCTGAAGGCAGAGGCTTTAACCCACTGAGCCACCCAGGTGCCCCATCATTTCTGTTAATATGTCTTAAAGATCTTAAAATGATGTTAACACTTGATATATTTCCATTTTACTAATGATAGATATGACAATATGACAATACACACATACTCCTAACTGAAATAATAAATTTGGTTGGCTGGAGAGACTGAAAGAATCTTCCTAATAGTTACTTAGAAAGCTTGATATCAGTAGCTTCAATTCTTATGAGAAATAAAACTGATGAGTGGGACTGTGTTTTGGAATCAGGTCAGAATTTTATAATTTTATTTTATTTATTTTTTTTAAGATTTTATTTATTTTTTTGACAGAGAGAGACCACAAGTAGGCAGAGAGGCAGGCAGAGAGAGATGGGGGCGGGGGGAAGCAGGCTCCCTGCTGAGCAGAGAGCCCGACGTGGGACCCAATCCCGTGGGACTTGATCCCAGGACTCTGAGATCATGACCTGAGCCGAAGGCAGAGGTTTAAACCACTAAGCCACCCAGGCGCCCGTCAGGTCAGAATTTTAAGGCAAGAAGTGTCTCCCTCTCCTTCCTCTTCCTCCCATGTGCTATCTTTAGAAGTCTCCTCTCACGTATGGGTATGTGTAAGGTATAATGCAGGGGTGGCCAGTGTCGGTTCTGCTCTAACAGTCTGACAGTACTAGGTAATACTTTGATAATAATCAAAGTTGTGTTTGAAATATGTGCTTTAAAACCACACATTTGATCAACTTGTAAAGCTTAATCCATTCTACTTAATAGGAAGATAATTTGGATCTCACCTCATTTGTTTTATGCACATAAAAAACCACAGCACCATGCTCTATTTTTGCTGGACCAGCAAAATTTCTACTAAATTCTCTCCACTGAAGGTCCTACTCAGAAATCCCAATGCAGTCTCATATCACCACCTTCGGTACCAAGAATTTAAACCTCAGTTTCTGAAATTCTATTTGTTTCTTTGACATAGCAAAGGGGAATAATCTGTTTTCCTTTCTTCAGCCTACAACTACAACATCTGTAACTATTTGGGTAACATGTAACTGTTTGGGTAACATCTGTAACTATTTGGGTAACACTGGGTGATCAATGTCCCAGAAACAGTGTATAGGAATTGAAAGAAGTGACTGAGGGCACCTGGGTGGCTCAGTGGGTTAAAGCCTCTGTCTTCAGCTCAGGTCATGATCCCAGGGTCCTGGGATTGAGCCTGGCATCAGGCTCTCTGCTCAGCGGGAAGCCTGCTTCCTCCTCTCTCTCTGCCTGCCTCTCTGCCTACTTGTGATCTCTATCAAATAAACAAATAAAATCTTTAAAAATAAAGAAAGAAAGAAAAGAAAAGAAAGAAAGAAGTGACTGAATACCAGTGAGAAAACCTGTATAAAATTTAGGAGCTGATATTTAGGTTGAGGGGGGAAAAAAAAACACCTATAAAAGTCACATAACTAAAATAAGGAAAAATAACATTATGTATGTGGTTTTTATTAAAATATTATTTAAGATAGAATCTGTTTCTGAGAGCCATGGAACTCCCCTATAAAGACAAAATTTTTCAAAAATAATATGAAGGTAATGGTACATGAGAATTATCTTAGCACATTAAGATAAATTTCCAGTAGTTTGAGTTGTTGGGATAAATTCCCATAAGTTTAAATGTGGGACCAATGAAAGAATTCTATTAAAATCATGCTCAAACATAATGCAACATTATTGTATGTATGCTTATTATACTTCTCAAATGTCATCTTATAAATTATGTGAGTGTGAGTGTGTGTGTGTGTAGAGGGCTGAAATGGTGGTAGTGATAGTGAATTTATTAAGCCAAATATTTGAGCTGTTCTCCCAAAAGGGGGAGAAATTGATTTACATGATTTTTTGCTATTAAGATTCAAATACATCTACCATGCTTAGGTTTTCTCTTATGTTTTTCAATTTTTGACAGCTGTCAGTTTACAGTTATAATTATTTTACCTAAGCATCACAAACACTGCATTAGTATCTTCAGAAAATATACTGTAAAAGCTGCAGTTTCACTGTCCCAAATCAATTACTGCATTCTTAAACTTGCAGTATATTCATCTGTGGGCACTGAGGCAGCCAGTGGGAGGGTATTGACTGGAGTATAATGTCATGTGTAGCAGGAGAGAAAGATGAAAAGTGTTTTCCGCTTAATGGGTTGGTATTAAGTAGGTGGGAATGGCTTCTAATTAGCCAACAATTGCTGTGTTTCCCAGTTTCCCTCCTTTCCCTCCTCCTGTCGGTCACCAGCTGCCAATCTGCCCCCATTTTTTTTTTTTTTTTTTATTTGGAGTTCATCGCTCACTGCAGTGAAAGCCTTTGTTTAAGAAAGAGGGCTCCCAGGGTCTCAGCTGCCTGGGTACAGCTTGCTGCCTACGATGAGTAGCAACTGTCAGTTTATTTTATCTCAAGCTTTTCATCATTCTGTTGAAACTGATCGACTGAAACCACCTGAGAGACCTGAGGATTCCGCACCTACAAGTCATTAGCTAGGACTGCAGTCTCTCACCACATAGCAAGTCAACTGAACACTTCCTGAAATACAGTCCACTTTAACCCCATGTTTCCCCATGAACACGTAAGAATTCTGTCCCTTTTTTGTTTTTGAAGCGGAGTCAATGGGAGACGATGCCTTTGACGTACAGACATAGAAGTCAGGGTATTTCACTTCGGCTGAGGGAGGAGGAGAATGTCAGGGTGACAGGCTTTGCTACAGTATACCGCTGATATGGGGAGCATTGTTTCGTCCACAGCAAAAGTGAATGTAGAAATGGAAAACATTTTACAAAGTGACTTTATAAGAACAGGTCTTAAGCCCGATTCTTTACAAACAGCAAATGTACCAGACTGAAGTCTGATTTTGTATGCGTGTGATCCATAATACAGCTGCTTTAGTCGGTTTCCTACTTCACTTTAGAAATGAGTAGAGGAGAATTTCCTATGCACCTTAATGATACTTTGAAAACCTTTTTTAAGAGGTGTCATCTAACCTGTTGTACCCAGAATGCATCAAAACAGAAGGACATGGTGAGAAAGTCCACCCATGCCGCAGCGGTGGATGACATTTAGTGAAAATCAATGATGTGCAAACCTAGTGAAAAATGCTGTTACATGCCACTTAGAATGGTACGGCTGTGAATATGTGCTATTTAACCACATTTCAACATGGGTACTGAGGCTTCTCGGGGCAGTGAAATTTTTGAAACATTTAGAAGGAGAAAGGAATGGTAACTGAGCAGAGAAAAAGATGATTATTTCTGATAAATGATGTGAAGTAACAAGTAACAATTGGGATTACAGAGGAAGAGCTCCAGGACTTTTCACCTGATTTCAGAATAAATACTTAAAGACTGTGAAAAGAATAGAGATACCGATTTAAAGTGTTTTCCAGAGTTCACATGTGAATTTATAATATTGCTGAGAATTGTTATATGAAGACCCACCTACTCAGTGGGCTTACATATATGCGTGAAATAGCCCATATTCATGCAGAAAAGATAACGTGGCATTATTATAACCTTAAAAAGTGAAAAAAACTTTAGAGCAATGCTCAAACATAAGGATCACCTGGTGAGCTTGTCCAAGGCAGATCCTCAAGGCCCTGGGCTGGTGATGGGTTAGTCTATGGTAAGAAGATCTGGGAGGTGCATTTGTAACAACTCCTCCCACCACCAATCAGGGCAAGTGGTCCTTGAGCTGCACCCTTGAGAAACTGCCTAAGGCTTCTTATGAAGTTTAATTTTCCATACGGTATTTTAAAATACTTGCATCATAATAGAAAATGTAACAAATAGAACAATTTTTATTTAAATGTCATTTTTCCTCATAAGAATCTTCTACGTATAATTGCTTTAAAAATCATTAAAATATGAAATTTAAAAATCGTTAAAGCTACAAAAGAGAAATACCCAGGAGCTTCACATGTTGTAGTATTGTTTTGTGAAACTCTAGATTCAAATACATATTCTGTCACAAGGCAAAATGTATTTCTTACTGCAGATTTTCCTCAAAAAGGCCACTGCTTTACGACATAGTCTTCGCAGGGCAGCCAAAGTGATCCTTTTGAAAACTCAGAGTCCTAGTCTCAGAACCCAGTGAGAATGTTCTATCACAGCTGGAATAAAATCCAAAGTCGTCACTACGGCCTGAAAGAAAGGCCTAAATTAACTGGCTGCTGCTCGAGACTCAATTCTTCCTACTCTCCTCCTCACTCAATTTGCTCCCACCATGCTGGTCTTCCGGTCACCTGGCTGTCTTCTCCAGGCCCTCCCAGATATTCACAGGGCTTGCTTTGTCATTTCCATCAGGCTTCTCTGCAAACCACGCCTCTTTTGAGGGGCTTTTCTGAACCTTCTGTTTAAAACAGAACCCGACCCCCTCCCCCCCCCCCGCCCCCAGGCCCCAGGCCCAATCACTGTCCTTTTACCTGCTTTATTTTTTCTTCATAGCTCTTAGCACTATTTGTAGTGATTGATGCCGAGCATCTAAATCTCCCTTTCCATGCTTAAGAAATTCTCCACTTTATATATTTCAGAGGAAACCTGCTCTCGGTCTGGGCACTGAGAAGTCAGCTTGTATTCGCTTTCCCAGCTTCCCTCGAAGCTGGGCAGGGTCATGTGAGCCAAGCCCTGCCAATCAGCTGCACGCGCACCGAGCCCGGCTTCAGGAGCTGGGGCTTGTTTAGCGGCGCCGCACGGAGTCCAGCCTGGCAAGGCGTGGCATCAGGCAGGACTCTATTGTAAAGCTTTTTTTAATGGTTCTCCTGACAAGAAATTAACTTGTCAACGTGCATGTGCTACTTAATTTTTTTTTTTTTTCCTGGACATTGGCTTTAGAACACGCAAACCTGAAAGACTTGCCATATACATTTGTATTCACAGAATAGTATCCCTTTTCTTTCCCTGTTATCGAGTCTGTATAAATATTTACGTTAGTTATTGAATTACACTTCAGTTAGATCTATTTGTGAATATAGATTATTGCATGTATAGGTATTTAAAATTTGTTTTAATGTTACTCTTGATCTTTCTGTTTCGTTTCAAATCAATGTGCTAAAGACAGTCAAAAAGAGATTCCGAAGAAAGAGCAATAGGTAAGTTTTGGTTCACCTATCTTTTAAAATTATATTTTTCTTGGCATCTACAGAGAAAGCTACCCAGTACAAAGCTGACCTATTTTTTTTTAAAAGGAAAATTCCTGTGTTAGATATAGAAAGTGACAGTATTATGCATAATTATCTATGCAATTACACTTGCACATGCTTGAAAATTTTTAGCCAGGAATGCTTAATAACATTTGCATGGTTAAATGAGACAGCAGAAACAACTGGAAAGGCCTCAGGGCATGGTCATCTATTTAAGCATCCACTTGGATTTTCAACATAATTAGTCATATAATTGTGTGCCTAAACTTAGTAGATTCATGTAAGTAATTATAAATTATTAAAAAGCTGTGCATGAGTTTTGTTCTCTATTTCCTGCCAATCAAATTACTAAGGATATACTATGTTCACATTTCATCATATAAATCTCCAAATAAGATTACAGTGTAATGCCCTGGATGAAAGTGAATAAACCAGTGAATCCATTCAGATGAGATTTAGTTAATATAGTTCTATGAACATTCATATTTTTAGAAAGAATTCCTATAATCAAATCATAAGTCTGTTCATCTGTCCCTATTAAGAGTTCTAAGGAAAAAATGTTTCTTTTGCTTATGTTGTATTTGACACAATGAATTTTTTTGTTTATTAATTTTTTAAACTTGAATGAATAGCTGAAGGTTGGATATAATAGCTTCCTTTCATATCGCTGATTTCCTTCTTATCATAGATCTGTTAGTGGGTGAAGGTAAAAACTTAGTCAAATAAATCTGAACAGTAAAAATTATTAACCCTCCTAATTTTACGATGGTCATCTTCTTCCTGACTAGTGAGTGTAAAGCTTCATTTTATTTCATACTTCTCCATTGCTTTCCCCCCTCATTGTTATTTTAATATCTGGGTTGAAAATGTGGAGATTTGTGGAAAACTGTGTATCCCTTCTCAGGAGCTCATCTAATAAACAATACCAGAAGACCCCTGAAAGTGTTGAACTAAATTTCTTTTGATAAAAGTGCAAATTACACTTAATTAACTGCTGATACAAGGAAACACAGTCTTAATATGAGAAATTAGACTTATTTCACTAAAGGCAAATATTAACCAGTCTTTTCCTCATTTTGGGTACCTGATTCCATGTTAGAAGTCAATAAATGCAAGCCCTTAGAGGCATCACACTTAAATGAGCTAACTTAAGTTTTCCCTATTGGTTTGACAAAGTCCAACTTTGATTACCTTAAGGGCACAATGAGAGAACATCTATTTGCTCAGGTTTTTTGATTGCAGGTTAGAGTAAAATGAAAGGAAGAAAGTATCTGAGTATACTGTAGTGATAAAGGATTTGGAGATGGTGAATATTGGTCAGTGCTTTTAATATTTATTTCATTGTGACAGTAGGTCAGAGGATTTAGAAAGTAAATGTGTTCAGGTAAGCTTGCAGTATTTCAAGGATTCAGTTAAGGAAGGTCAAGACACTGGTCAGGATGGACTGACATTAAAATTTAAAAATATGCTAGTATTTCTTCTGATTAGATTTTTGCTCAACATTTTCCACACGGAGCACATTGTTTCCATCCCCAGGAGGCAGACATCACCCAAAGAAGTGAAATATACATCCATGCACTGTTAGTCAAGTCAGTCATTATAAAAAGGCATTGTAAATAATTTCTAGTTTCTAAAAGAGTATTTGTCATGAAAAGTATTTTATATTAATTACACTAAAGAACCTAACTATAAAAAAAAATTTACCTTTGTCTGGGATTTAAAAATATAGGGATGGTGGAGGAAAAGAACTTAAAGAGTGAGTTCTGGGACCATGGATATAATTTTTGATTGAGTGGTTAAAAAAAATCAAAATTCATAATAATGAGAAAACAAAGGTGAGAAGTAATTAGAAAAACTCCCACACAGTGCCCCAAATCAGGGAAACTTAGGAAAAAATTAGAAGCTAACAAAATTTGTTCTTTCAATATGTTCATGTTTGAAATATTAACGTCACTTTTTTCAGAAGAAATCATATGGATTAAGAATCACCTGAATTATCCTAATAGAGCTTTACTGAAGAAGGTTTAAATACATGTCTGAGGAGATTTTTTTTGCCCCCCAGTTCTAGCAATGGTAGGGGAATGTTTACCTAAATTGGCGCAGTATTTGGAATCCATGACTACAAGTAAAAAGATGTAACTGGAAGCAAGGGTGAGAGCCCTCACTGAGAATGAGAGGAATATAAATGGGTGACAATGGGATTCTCTCAGAACTTCGAACCCTAGCCTTGTACTGGTACAGATCAGGGATTTATACTGGTTTTGCTATGGTTTAACCAACCAAAAAAACTTTTCATAAGTTTTTCAAACTAGCAATTAGAGATGGAATCGAAACAAAACCAGATTAGAAAAACCCAGTTACATTGTTCTTGGAAGTGGTGAGTTCAGTGTACATTGGGAAGTTAAAACTGGCAACACCATCAGCTACCAAGAACTGTGAGCAGAATCTAAAAGAAGTATAGTTTTTGTTTGAGCAATCAAGAATTCTCTTTTATTGAACCAAGGCAGCAGATAGAGAAGGAGGCTCTCAGAGGGGAAAAAAAGGAAAGAGGGAAAAAAAAAGATCTTTCAACCCAAGGGATCTAGAGCTACATTATTATTTCCCAATGAAGTAGGCATTAGTTTTCTGAAAAAAAAATTTTTTATTTCTAAGGAATCAAATATGTCACCTGTGTTGTAGAAAATATATGAAGATGGGGGAACTGTAAGTGAAGGAAGAAATTTGAAAATCGGGCTCAAATTCTGCAGTCTTTTTTAATGTAAGGATTTTGGCTTAAGTATTGATTTTGTCTTCTTCAGCATGTTTTATCTTTGGAATTAGTTTATTACCAGTTGCAGAAGCCACTGAATTCTCTAAGCTCTTTCTTAAAATTTATTAGACGTATACTTGATATACATGATAGCATGATTTAAATGAGATTGGCAGAAAAAAATGCATCTCTTTCTTGAGGTTTTCAACAACAGCATGGAATCTATAAAGAATATATTTTAATATATTTTAATGTGTCACTCCCATTTGTCTTATCAAACTTTTTTTCTGTGACTAGAAATAGAAGTAAAACACAAAGGATTTTAAGGATCTCTGCCTTAGAAAAAAGTCACAAGCAGAATCACAACCTATAAACACACAATTTATAAACTGTCCTACAGAGAAATGGCTATCTGAGTTCTCCCTGCCAAGCTCCCACTGCGGCTATCCAGGGGCCGTCATGGAGAATCCTGAAGCTTGCAGAGTTAGGGCAGGGTAAATGAAGCTGTACTAGCAAACAACTCTGCAAATCTCCGTGGTTCATCACAATAAAAGATTATTATTCCGTGCTCGCACAAAGTCTGCTGCAGGTCTGAATGGCATTCCAGGACAAATGTTCCACATGTAGAGACTGACTGCATCAGTCTTGTTGCCCTGTAATTTTTAATAATGCTTCTACTATGATCACTGCAGCAGGGAGAGAATCTGTTGGAGGATCTCAGGCAGGCTCTCCTATGCTTACACCCAGAAGTAACTTTTGACCATTGGCCAGGACTAGTCACAGAGCCCTGCCTAGCTGCCAGGAGATGAAAAATGCAGTCTTCTGTGTGCCCAGAAGAGTAAAGAACCAGATACCAGTAAGCCCTTGTAATTTCCACCTCCTTGAGCAACAGTTGCTGAACCCTCTGCAAATTATACACAGTAATTGTAGGTTTTCCTGAAGAGGGGAGAGAGACCTTAGCTTTCACTGGATTCTTTAAGGGGATAGTGATCTGTCATCTAAAAATTCTAATAAGCTTTTTAAAAAATGTAGAGATTTATATTGAAGAAAGGAAAGTTCTGAAATTCAGGAATAGCTAGAGAAGTCGAATTTAGGGCAAGTTCCCAGACTTTAGAAGACTGGTCCATGTGTTGGCCTCATTGTCCACAATTATTTTGCCCCATACTGCCTGAATGATTTCAGTTATACACTGTATTACAGATGCCCTAAATTCTGGAAATAGGGAATCTTCCAATGTTTAAAAAATCTTAATTTCTCTGAATAGGTTCAAGCACTTTCAGTCATTAATAATGATGGTGTGAATCAGCTTAATCAGATTGATTTCTTCCTAATAGTGTTCATAATCTTTCTCAAGGATCACTGATCTGCTCTGTTTGTTGTCCAATCTCTGCAAACATTTGTTTTATATGTTTGGTTTTTCTAGTTGTTTAACACAGGAGGGTAAATCTTTTCCTTGTTACTTCATCTTGGCCAGAAATAGAGTCCCACTTGTTTCTTTGCACCAATGATATTTTAATCCAGATTTTAATTAAATTCTAATCTTTTTAAATGTTTAACATGACTTCTGCTAAATATAAAGTATTGTTATAAAAAAGTACAACTCAAGGAAATAATTCTTGAACTAGAATTCTAGAAAACTAGATTATAGGTCCATTTTGTCTTTCAGATTTTTATATAACTGCATGTCTCTGGACCTGAGGACATTTGAAAAAAAAATATGGACCAAGTTATTTCTTTAGTACCACACAGCTCAATAATTTCATGATTCCATAAAACTCAAAAAAGTTCAAGAAGATTTTAACTCATGTTCAGAAGACAGAAAGGGTCTACAGGCGTGGTACCAGATTGAGGAAGGCAGAGACAGACATAAACAGAAATGTATGAAGAAGGGGTAGTAATGAGCCCCAGGAACAGTGGGGAAAAGGTAGGCATTGAGGAAATAGGTATGACACAGGGCTGAACACAGGAGGATGGACTGAAAGTCTGCAGATGGAACAGTGCCCTAGGTTTAGCAACTTCAACAATGCCAACCAGGGATAGGTCAAACTGTGTATGACAGCAGGTAGGTAGAAACTCCTTTATTGTAAGTTCTAGCAGGAAGATCAAATATTTGTACCTGGCATTTTTATAGCTGTTTGATATATTAAAATAGTAACAATAATAATAACCGTAATAAAATTCTCTTTTGGGAAACCCACAGAAACAAATATTTATGGGGGAAAAACAACAAATAAAATGCTCACAAAAATCTAGATTGAACTACAAAATACCATATTTATTTAGAAGATCCTCCTACTGAGGAACTGTTATCAGTCCCAGAGAATCTTATTAATGATCTGTTTTGAACTTTAGATAGACTTGAACTGAAATCTTTGCCCAAAGTCACAAAGCTAATTAGGGCTCAATATGGTATTAGAACCTAGGTCATCGGACTCTTACATAACACTCTCCCTCAATTATCCAAAATACCAGTAGGGTGAGCTTTGATTCAGTCAGATTTTTCACCAGAATCTTCTTTTTATATGTCATGTTTTTGAACACATTAAAAAGAGACAGAGGTTTGCTCCGTGACAATAAGACCCTATAAAACCAGCTTGCAGACTTTTTGGCTAATTCCAGAACTTTCTCCTCATTGTTAGGATTATTTAACTGAAGTAGCTGAACAAAGTATAATAGAACATGAGGCTCACTCATGAATGTGGCTTTTCCACATTCATTAAAAGGGCTGAGTTCATGAATAAAAAATACAAGCAAAGAACAGGGTGGGAAAACGTGGCTCAACATCGAACCAAGGACTCGACATTAAACCCACATAAACCAAAGGCTGAGAAATAAATTCATGGTCTTGATTGTTTTCTTTTAAGAATATTAAATGATTCATAAAACGAGAGTGGTATTTTTGGTACTCAAGGAAACCTTTGCATGTCATTTTGTAGAAAACAGTGTCTTTACTGACTAGCCAGTGTATTCATCTATTTCCATACTCGAATTTGCACCCTATTTCTGATATAATTTACATTTGGCTAAAATAAGAATGTGCATTAAAACCATGCTACTGATATTATCAATGAAATGGTTAGCCACGTTGGCAATGAAATGGCTGTAATTACATTTCTAAGTTAACAGTTCTCTTATGTTGCACAAGAAAAGCTTTTCTTTCTCTGTCACTGTTCCACATCTGGGTCTATAATCTCCACGAGGCAAGATTAATTAGCTATCCATTAAAAAAAATAAATTCATGATTGAAGGCATAATAGTTTTAGTAGGAAAAATAAACTAAGTTCTGGAGAAATCAGCAGAAATTCATAGGCCCTTAATCCTTCCAGAGCCAACCAATTTCTGTTGCTCCAGGCTTGAATAATTTTACTGAACTGCAATAAATTTGAATTCCCTCTAAATTCCTAAATTTGGGAGGAGAATATACTCTTATTTTACTATTGGAAAGAAAAGGAGGAATGTGAAATCATTCCAACCATATCTTAGAGTATTAGAATGGTATGAAGGTTCCTATATTTGCTGTGTTCCCTCTGAAAGGTACAAAGAGGAGAGATGATTGCTGGTGAATCACTGTTCTATTTTATCTAGAGACCTGAGTGCTCTCACTGCTCTATTCCCTTAGGGGGTCATGTTCCTCTGCTTAAAAGAATATTGCCTGCTCTGTGAGCTAATGATTTGTTTGGAGGATGTAAGTCTCAGAGGTGGAGATAACTGCACAGCTTTTATAATGTATCTTTCAAATCTTTGATCTGCTTTTTTCTGAATACATGGGACCCCTCAATGGCAAGATTAAAGTTGTCTCTTCAGAGAAGAAAGGCAAAATTTGAAAACCTAAAAGCTGCTCAGATTTCCAAATAATATTTCCATATTTCTTCATTTTGTCAACATCACACTTGTCCTAAATTCATTTGATAACCACATGGTAATCAAAACACGGTATTGGATCATAGTGGTTTTGTAGTTGTTGTTTTTCCAAGGAGATATGGAACTATGAGTCCTGTTTTAAAAAGTGGTTAGTGCAAACTTGTTCATGGCTAGGACATACATACTCATTTTGAATTCTATTTAATTCGGGAAATATTTACTTGGTGCCTAGCAGATGTTAGGCATTGTGCCTTCCTTTGGATGAAACACCAAAGATCAGAATCTGTTTTCAAGACATTCATACTCTCACTGGGCAGATAAGGCAATTACAGAAATGGTCATGACAGAATGTAGAATAGGACAAGTGAAAAGTGCTTGGAGAGAAATGAATGACATTCAATGTGGGAACAGAGAGAAGAGACAACAGTCAAGTAAGATGGGGATCAGGGAGGATTTCAACATCTCAGAAGGACCATGGAAAACTTTCCCTGGAAGGGGCTGTAGTTGGAAGTAAGGTGGTATTAATGTACGTTATGTGTGTCTGGGCATGAGGGAGTAGCCAGGGAAAGGGAGGTGGTAAAAAAACATTATGAAACTTGTACATAATTTGTAGGCAGTAGGGATCCAATGAAGGTTTTGAAGCAGAGAAAAAATAGAATAGTAAGTGTTGTAGTTTAAGAAACACTTTTGAAGCATTTAAAAAGCACATTTTAGTGTCTTTTGAACTAAAATATGTCCATGTAAACATACAAGCGAGTATGTTTGATAATGTCCTGCAGGTTTTATTTCCAAATAGAACAACCACCACTAAAAAAATGCCAGTAGTAGAAGACTTAACTTCTCATTTACATTTGAATCTGGAGGAGTAGTCTTCATTTTTATAATAACATAGCTCATCCACGCATAGATTTCTAATCTTGGTCAAATGAATCAGGAAGGGGTGTACTTTTATAGCGTTTCAGAGAATTTAATCTTCTCCACCATAGGAATAGCTGAGTTTTTACTCTCTGAATAATATTTTTTTATTAACATATAATGTATTATTTGTTTCAGGGGTACAGGTCTGCGATTCATCAGTCTTACATAATTCACAGCTCTCACCATAGCACATACCCTCCCCAAGGCCCACCACCCAGCCACCCTATCCCTACCCCCCTACCCCTCCAGCATCCCTCAGTTTGTTTCTGAATAATGCTTTGAAATGCATTGTTTTGTTTTACTCCTAAGCCCTTTGAAACACAAAACACCCTCACCAAAAAATGAGAATAAAATGTAAAAAAAAAAAAAAGAAAAGAAAAGAAAAGAAAAAGAAATAGCTTTATAGAGTGAAGAAAAAACAAAGGAGATTTTTGAAAAAGCCCCAAACAGGATTGTAGCAAATGGAAGAACTAGACTTTCTAGTTTTGAGTTTGTTGTTTTTTTTTTTTTTTAAGATTTTATTTATTTATTTGACAGACAGAGATCACAAGTAGGTGGAGAGGCACGCAGAGAGAGAGAGAGAGAGAGGAGGAAGCAGGCTCCCTGCTGAGCAGAGAGCCCAAATCGGGGCTCCATCCCAGGACCCTGAGATCATGACCTGAGCCAAAGGCAGAGGCTTTAACCCACTGAGCCACCCAGGCGCCCCTTGAGGTTTTGGGTTTTTTTTTTCATGATTATTAGGGTGATGGTTAGAGCTTATTCAAGTAAATCAGAAAAAGGGGAATAGCCCTACTTATTCTCTACCAAATCTTTTATCAGAAGAAGTAATCTAAGAGATAGATAGATCATATTTCCTCTGCTTTCTCTCCTGGGCAGACAAGATGAGGGAGTAAAGGGAAGATAACTCAAAACTACAGAGCAAGCTCTCAAGTATGTAACACAACATCCTGAAGTGAACAAAATATTATCTAAAAGTGGTTAGTTAATAGTTACCTGTAAATATTTGTTGGGTACTCAAGCACATTGAAATTCAACAAGCCATCTGTTTTTGAAGACTTTATCCTATACATATATTTGGAATGAGACCTTTACTTATTTCATAACTAGAGGACAAACAGTGGTAAGTGGTATTCTACTAATACTTTACTACTAATTCTACTAATATAAAAGAAGCAATAAGATTCCTTTGTGCCCAATTTACTGTTATTTACTATTTATTCTATGGAGAAAATAAAAACCAAAGAGCTTATTGTTTCCTCTAAATGACCGAACAGGGGTGGGGGGGGGGTTGGGAGGGGGAAGAGTTCCAACCAGGAGATCTTTCTTTACATAACAGAATTGTGCCGATGATTCCATTTGTGCTATCCCAAACATCCCTAAAATATTTTGCTTGAAAATGTTTGATTTACCAACAATTTTGCAACCCAAGGGTCTGTGATAGGCAGTACTGTTAAAAATTTTAAAAATCCGATTCTGAAGTTCTTAATTGAGGACTGGAGCCCAGTCAAGTTGACACATGAAAGTGACATTCACATCACTTCTAGTTATTCGTTTTTAATTGGCTGCTCTGACTAATTATCACAAGAAAAAGTATATATGAAAAGAAGTGGAGTTAAGAGAAATTAATATTACATTTTTCTAAATTAATATTCTAACTCAAATTGATCAAATATAGGAAAATTTACTACCATCAGCAAAGTAAGAGTATAATATTAATTGCATTTAATACTGATAAGTATCTGTGAACCAACATCTGTGACTTGTTCTTGTCAACAAGGTACAACACTGAACTTTTTAAAAAAAACAACACATTCTCACATTCTGATCAGTGCATGTTGTTGAATATTTAACTGGAAAAAAGAACATGAGGTTGGTGATTTGTCAAGTTTAACTAATCATGACCACATTTTATGCTTTCCTTATCATCAAAGTTACAATATAGCATGAAGGCACATCCAATATTTATGTAGTTAAGGCATAAATAAAGTTAAAATTACCAATAAAATAAAAATCACCAATGGAGCCATTAAGAATGACACAAAAACTAAACTGTTTTCAAAAACTGAAGTCTTACCATTAGTCAGATCACATACAATGCTGCCTCTATTCTCCTTCCATGACAGCAGGTAGCCAAGGCTGGTGAGATCTTCAGACTCGATGTAACTGTTAACCCTCTGCATGATCTGATGAGCTTTTGCTATTCCATAATGCACTTTAGTTTCATCCATTTGACTCAAGTTTGTTAGCTCTGCTGTTGTGTTGAAAGCTTGCTGAAAGTATTGTGATGCTTTCTTGTAGTATCCCTAAAAATGTAAGAGAAATCATTTCTTTCTTAATTTTTTATTCTATCTTTCCACATATCTGCTCACCTTGGTGTGTACCACACTTATCTTTCAACAGTTACAGCATTCATCTTTTAGAAGAAAGAGATGGCAGGCAGGGACTATATGAGAATAAGGTTCTTTTAAAAAGTTGTGATTACTAACCATACAATATCTTGAAGCTAGGATACTAGAAGAGCTTTATCTATCAAGCTGAACTATATGAAACTTAAGCTTTTTTGGATTAAAAATGATCAAATGTTAGCATTTTCAGATGGTTCAACCTGGTACACGGTAACAAAAAGTCTGGGAAAGAGTGGTCCAATTCACATTAATTTGGATGTAATTTTCCTACTTGTAGCACTGGATTTACCTTATAAAGCATTTTTAACCAGTTGTTTTTAGTCACAGCAAGAGATCATTTTCAGCCAATCTGTTTTGGATTTATGAGGCCACTGAAAATCGATGTAATTATCTGCTGATTTGGTTATTGCTCTTGTTTTCCCCATGTGCTTATGTCATTCTTGACTAAGAACATCGGAGGTAATCAACATTCCTGAAAAATAATGATCCTGATGGCACTAGCACAACTCATTGAAATGTTCATCTCTTCTTTAAGTTTTTTTTTTGTTTTTATTTTATTTTATTTATTTATTTGTCAGAGAGGGAGAGAGAGAGAGAGCGAGCACAGGCAGACAGAGTGGCAGGCAGAGGCAGAGGGAGAAGCAGGCTCCCTGCCGAGCAAGGAGCCGGATGTGGGACTCCATCCCTGGGATCATGACCTGAGCCGAAGGCAGCCGCTTAACCAACTGAGCCACCCAGGCGTCCCTCTTCTTTAAGTTTTTTGCAACATCTCACTGAAAAAATTCAAGGCGGTTTTCTGTTTTTTGGGGGGTTTTGTGGGCTTTTTTGATCATACTCTCCTACCCTCCTATAAGCTATTATCCACGATAGCTTTCAAAGTGTCAAGGCCAGTGCTAAGTACTTCATATATTATGTCACTAACTTTCATAAGTCATCCTGTGAGAAATTATTATTCTTATTCTACAAATAATGAAATTGAGCCTCGGGAAAGAGACTCCCTTCTGCCAACCTCCAAATTTTCTAAAAATCCTCATGAAAATGTTTTCTTCAATGGAGGATATCATTTTTAGGATTGAGCCTATACTTTTAAGAAGCTAGGGAACGAAGTTTCCTTTCTTTACTGACTTGTAAATCTCCTTTCCTCTCCCCTTCCCTTCCCTCCCCTCCTCTCCTCTCTTTCTTCTCCCTTTTGCTCATACACACAAAAACACACATGCACACACTTTTGAGAAGAGAGAGAATATTATGAGAGAATATCTTATTATAAGTTTTCAAATTATTTTCTCACAACATTTTATGAAGGAGCTGGTAATACAAACACCATTGAAACACACTATACCATACCCCAGTACAGGCAAAATGCATTCTCAACTCCATACATCTCTGTATAGTCATGGTGTTCAGATAGCAAACTGATTGGATACAAAAGTTGCTGGAAGATGAGGAGGGGAGAAATAGGGCTTGTGTGACAGTTATGTTACATACATAAGGAGTATAATGCTATGTTAGAGACCTACAGGATGGTTTAGTGAACTCTTTACTCAAATGGTTCATTCTAATTAAACTTACTAATTTAAACACAATCGCTCTATATTTTATCAATAATAATTTTTGTTTGTTGAGATGACAATTCTTTCTTTTATTTCAAAATGTAAAGCATAGAGCTTATATGAGGATATGGTTATTTAATTAGAAAAAAATGTATCAAAGACATTTATATGGTAAGTAAATTATATGATTGAGGAACAATGCAAATATTGAGGATGGAAATAAAACTAGTTAATATTTTGGATTGTTCTGCTAAACATCAAAGATATAGGACAAAATAAATGAACATATGTGATTAGACCTCACATTTCTATTTTTAAAAACAGAGAAGTATAAATAATTATTGTTCTAATTATATTTCTGAGCATTAAACTATTTATTGTCTTAAAGTCTTAATTAGGAAATTAGAGACCATAAGTAAATGGACATACATTTAAATTTCAAGAATTATTTTATATATTATTATGTAAGAATGAACTTACTCATTTATCAGGCAACTACTATGTACGAAGCTCCATGCCAAGCAGTGGGGATTCAGCAGTTAACAGAATTTACTATGCCTAAAATTTATATTAGATCCTAACAAGTGTTTTTCCCCCCTAAAATAGGAGCATTATAATTATTCATAACCATTTAATTATAATTATAATTACATATAATTATTCTTCCCGCAAATCGAGCTTAGTATTCAATTGTTAGACACAGACACAACTGCCATAAAACTGGTATCAACCTAAATTTCTCTAGTTTAAAACACTATTAAGGAAATACATTAATTCTTCTAAGATGCAAGCATTTTTATACATACCATTTTGGAATGAGATTTCATTACTGTGTATTGTATTTCTAGATTTTCAATTCTTAAAGAGCTTAATATCTAAATTTAATCTCTTCTCCAAAGGTTCTGTCCAATGTTTTACAGTTTGATTCTGTTATCAGTTAATCCCTATCCTATTATAAAATTCAGAAGATTCTAATAATCTTGGCAGTCTTAACTATGAATTTGAGAATATATAAGTGAATTAATCACTTCACGATTGCATCTTACTGGAAAAGAGAACTTTGCTTAGTGTTATAAATATCACTGGTAAGCATTTAAGGGACAATTGTGGGACAGGATCTTGATGACATCGTAGACCTTAAAACAAAGCTTGTATTATTACACTATAATATAGAATTTTCATGCATTTCTCTGATTCTTACCAGATACTTCTCAGTGTGTCTGTCACTCTATACAATGAGCAAGCTCAAAAATAAAAGAACATTTTCCTAGTACTAAGGAAAAGCCATTTTTTACACATTTTCTTCACTATTTTAGTATGGAACTATCACTTTTTTGTTTTTTTTTTAAGATTTTATTTATTTCTTTGAGAGAGAGAATTGAGAATGAGCAGGGGAAAGGGACAGAGGGAAATGGAGAAAGAGACTCATTGCTGAGCGGGAGCCTGACAAAGAGTCTGTATCTACTTTTTTCCCTAAAGCATTCTCATTTCACTACTTTATATTAATTCTATATTTTCATCAAGAGATCACATCAGGAGGGTGGAATGGGTGGCCCATCTTCTATGATTATATAGTAGAAGGTAAACTAATTAGAATAAATGATCTCAAAGATGTGCTAATGTTAATTATAATAACACTATAATAACTAGAGAAAACAGTTAATTCTAATATTTTTTCCAAATACAATCTTATAGTTGTGGTCTTATAATAATATTATTTCTTAGAAGTGATTATAAGGCATACAATTAGAATACATTGCATGAATAATATGAAGCAAGGAAAGAGATGATGAGGAAGACTGACCAGTACCAGGAATATTAGATTTGCTTTTAAAGATTCAGTACAAGTTTTCAGAATCATCGTACAAAAATGAAATAGAAGTTTGGAATTCCTAAAGTGAGAGATTCTTACTCTCCTGAGGTAGAAAACTGGTTACAAATTTATTGATTGATTCAATAAATTCACATATTTTTGCTCACCACCTCTGTGCCACCTTCTCATTTAGGGATCTGGAACAAAATAATAAACAAGATAGATATGGTCCCTATTCTCATTAAGCTATTCTAGCCAAATTAAACAACACTAAGAAGATATCCTAAACAAGAAAACTAGGAGATGAGTGCTATGTGAAATATTAATGTAATGTTAAAGAGTACCCGGTGGCTACTTTTTTCTTCTTCATGTAATTTTTATTTTGGCATGCAGCTTTCAGGACTTTAATGAACAGAAACGGGGAATATGGAGATTTCAGATATTTTGGTTAAGTGGAAGAAAAAGTTTTATTTTTTCAACAAAACATACTTTTATTGATTGAATTTTTTGGCTTCTCTCTCAAATGCCTAGAAAGCCCCACAGAATATAGTGGATTAGATTTCATCATTTTAGATTAGAAAATGCGTTTGAGCACTCAAATTACAGAAATTGTAGCTGTGATTAAACAGTTTTCCTTATGAATAACAATAATGCCATCTTATATTACAAAATACAAGTACCTTTTCAAAGCACCTTCATATGCTTTTTAAAACTGAGGTCTAATTCACATTATGTGACAATTATATTGTCATATATAATAGATAATGTATTGACAATATATGACATTATATTAGTTTTGCGTATATACCATTATGATTAATATTTGTATATATTACTAAATGATCACCACAGTAAGTTTAGTTAACACCACCTCACATAGTTACAAATTTTTTTGTGATGAGAACTTTTAAGAGCTACTCTTGGAAAATTTTCAAATATACAATACAGTATTATTATTATGTTTTTAAAGATTTTATTTCTTTATTTGAGAGAGAGGCAGTGAGAAAGCATGAGCGAGGAGAAGGTCAGAGGGAGAACCAGACTCCCCGTGGAGCTGGGAGCCTGATGCGGGACTCGATCCCGGGTCTCTGGGATCATGACCTGAGCCGAAGGCAGTCGTCCAACCAACTGAGCCACCCAGACGTCCCTACAATACAGTATTATTAACTGTAATTACCATGCTATACATCACATTCCCAAGACTTGCTTCTTTTAGAACTGGAAGTTTGTACCTTTGAGCTACCTTCACCCATGTGGCTACTTTTAGTCAGTTGCCAAGGGAAGGCCTCTCTGAAGATGTGGCATTTAACTGAGATATGATGACAATAATTCAGGGATATGAAGCTCAGATTGGGGAGCATTCCATATAGGGTATTCCAGCTAGGGCAAATGTCCTAAGGCAGCAACAGGCTCCACATATTTGAAGAACTTCAAAAGTCCATTTGGCTGCGGTGGAGTCGATAAGAAGAGTGGGAAGAAATAAAGTCAGAGATGGGGTGAGTTGGTGTACATCTCACCTAGACTATTTCAGGTTCCCAGAAGAATGGGAAGTAATGGAAGCGTGTTAAGTAGAGAAATAACACAATTTGATTTACATTTAAAAGGACTACTTGGGCATCTGTGAAGACTGGATTATATGGGTAAGAATTGGGGAATGGGCTTGAACTTCTGCAGCAGGGCAGGTGAGAAAATAGTGTCACAAACTGATGGGATGGTAGTAGCAGATACAGAGAAGGAGGCACATCTCAGACATGTTTTGGTGGCATAAAGGTCAGGGTTTGCTTCTGGATTAGATATGGAGCAGGAAGGAGAAAAGAATCAAAGAATACCCAAATTTTTGGTTTGAGCAGCTGGGCTAATGGATAATGATGCCATTTATTCAGATGGAGAAGATTGGGAGGAAGGAATCCTGTTAAATTTAAGATGTCTAAAGCTAGATTTATAAGCGTGGAGTCCCAAGGAGAGATCAGAGCTGGAGATACAAATTTGGAAATCTTCAGCATATCTAAGGCCATGGGCCTAGATGAGGTCAGATAGGGGGAGCTCATAGATGAGAGGTTTGCCTAGAAAATACCTGGGTCATATTCTATCATAGTTGAACATGAAGTTAATAGGGGAATCGAATTTAAGGGAAAATGATGAGTTCATTTCTAACAGGTTATATTTGAAGTCTAAGTGAAGATGCTGGGCAGGCGGTGGGATATGAGTCTGAAGTTGCAGGGAGTGAGCTTGAGTGTGCTAAGAGGCTAAGTGCTTTTGTATACCCAACATACGCTAGGCATTCAACTAGGCACCATGTACATATTTATAAATTCCTAAACCCTATGTAGTTTTTCACGGTATATTGTTATTGACACTTGAAACATGAAGAAACTGAGGATCAAAGAGCTCATGTGCCCAAGGTTACAGTTAATAAGTAGCTGAGTGCAGTTTCAAGGGGAAGGGGGCAAAAATCAGTGAGGCTCCTCTTTGTCCTGCAAGTTTCCTTCATGAAAAAGCATAATAGATAGGATGTGATGCAAACAGCTTATAAGATTGTTCAGGTGTACAACTTGAATAAAGGGATCTAATATCATTAGAAAATATCCATAAACAGCTGAAATAAGAGACGTGAAATAATTCCTTGTCAGTATTTTCCTAGGAAATGACTTTGTAGAACTAGAAAGAAATTCAGGATGTCATCAAAGCTATCTCCCTGTTTCAAAAGAATAAGAAGGAAAAATAACTACATTAGATTCTAATAAACTCACGTTGTCATATGTTTTCAAATCATACTCTTGGTAATGATTTAACAACTCAGTCAGCCTGAGAAGTAATCAGTGGATTTTTGACTTGAGGAAGTACCAACAAAGAATCACAGTTAATGCACAAAAACTGAATGCAACATTAACAATTTTAATACAAATCAAGTTTTGTTTTGAAGTCTGTGATGTCATAAAATTGTTATAGTATTGTATACTTTAGGGGAACCTGGGTGGTTCAGTAAATTAAGCATCTGACTCTTGATTTTGGCTCAGGTCATGATCTCAGGATTGTTAGACTAAGCCCTGCATCAAGCTTTTTACTGGGTGTGGAGCCTGCTTGAGATTCTCTCTCTCCTTTTCCTTCTGCCCCTTCCCCTGTCATGCTTTCTCTCAAAAACAAAAACAAAAACAAAAACAAAAACAAAACAAAAACAAAAACAACTTAAAAATCACTACCCTATTTATCAGTGACCATTTATTATATTAAAATATAAAATCACTAAGATGTATGAATGAATTTGTATATTTGAAGGCAAGTATATTTGAAGATAGCATGAATACCTAAAATCCTCCAAATTTTATATTAGAATTGGGACATACTAGTAAAAAATTATCTTTTGGTAATGGTCATAGCCTTTGGATAGTATTCATGTCTCCAGCCTTTAAGATATTAGATTCTTCTTCAAGACTTAAGAGCCAGAGAATAAAATACAGACTGATGAGATACAAACTCTTGGCAAAAAGCTTAAAAAATGCAAATATAAAAATGACCCCTCAGAAGGGTTATCCTTTTATTTTCCTTATGCTTTCTGTAACTAGGAGAATATATGCTGATACTTAATGTTTGTGTTACACTAACACACTGAGTTCTGGGCATTGTTTTGTGGAGGGTAAGGCAATTTGTGTTTTTGGCACTTCTGTTTTGAAGAACAATCCTTTTAAAAAGTAAGAATATGTATAACCTAGGAAAGCCAATTCTGCTACTACAGGATAAGCTCTCCTTAGACTGCCAGTCTCACAAGGCCATGAGCCTTGTCTGTTTCAGCATGGCATCCCAAAAAGGAAACAAGAGCATAAACAAGATCCAGGAGTCACCGGAGTAGAGTTGTACCATAGAGATGGGGCAGCAGAAAGGGCACATGGTGGAGAGAGAGACCTGGGGTGACAGGTGCGGGAGGCACAAAGAAAGAGGGGAAACAAAGTGGGCAGGATCATAGGGAGAGGAACACTGAGATCAGAAAGACAGACCAGAAAGACAGGGGAAGAGAGAAGAGCAAGATGTGCAGGGGAGGAGAAAAGGAGGAGAGTGACAGTCAAGAGGAAAAGGGGGTTTAATGATCGTGGGTAATAGGAGAGAGGAAGCACAAGAGCCAGAGAAAGTGAGAGAGGGGGTATAATAAGAAATCAGATACTCTGTTTAAAAGCATGTTTCCCATAGCAGGAACTATGGTAGTTTCATTCATTCGGATTAATTTAAAACTCTGTTTCCTTAAAAAAAAAAAAAAGCCTATGCTGAGTGAAATAAGTCAAGCAGAGAGAGTCTGTTATCATATGGTTTCACTTACTTGTGAAGCATAAGGAATAACACAGAGGACACTGGGAGGAGAGGAGAAGTGAGTTGGGGGAAATCAGAGGGGGAGATGAAACCATGAGAGACTGTGGACTCTAAAAAACAAACTGAGGGTTTTGGAGGGGAGGGGTGTTGGGGGTTGGGTAAGCCTGGTGGTGGGTATTATTGAGGGCACGTATTGCATGGAGCACTGGGTGTGGTGCATAAACAATGAATTCTGGAACACTGAAAAAAATAAAATAAAAATTTTAAAAAGACTAAATAATTCTGAAATCATCAAAAAGTCAATTATCTGCCAAATAAAAGACTGTAGTGATTAAGAGCATGGGTTTGAATACTACTGCCACCTAGAAACGTGGAGGCCTGGTGTAGGTTACTTAAACCCTCTGAGCCTCAGGGGGAAAGGGGATTGTATGATATCCTATAAAGGTGTGCCAAATAATAATGGCTTATCTAGCTGGCACTTGCTTCCCCTGCCAGGTGCTATTCTCTAACTGCTTTACATTCATTAACTCAATACTCACTACAACCTTATAAGGGGAGAAAATTGAGGCACCTAGAAGGTAAGTTGTCCTAGGCTACAGATCTTATAAGTGAAAGAAGTAGGCTTTTCACCTACTAAACCCGAGTTTAGTCTCAGAATTAGTACCTTTAATCAATACGTATACAACGTCTCATTAAAGACTAAGATAAGGTATGGAAACAGTTTAAGAATGAAACTGCTCTTAAAAATGATAGATCCTATCATTATCAAAACAGCAATTATAACTAGAGAAAAAAAGCCTCTTTTATACTGTTTCTTAAAGAACGATCTGGGTAATAAGAGCTAAACTCAGGAAAAATCAATCAAAAGATCAATGTGTTATCCAATTCATTTCACTAGTAATGGTCTCTTGAATAAGATACTTTTATTTTAGACCTTCTCTTCTTTCTCTTTTCTTTCACATAACCAGTCTGATGCTAGGATTCCATATTTCCTTCGTAATTACTCTTGGGATTGTCCTTTCTTCTCCTGAAGAACCTAGCAGGTCCATCACTGCTGAATTAATAAAATGAGAATTTGAAGCAAGGGAGATGAATGTTAGTGTCAGCAGACAAGAGCCAACCATTATAATGATATTCTTTGAATTGAAATGTTTTAATTGCTCTTCAAATCCAAAACCACTTAGAATCTTCACTGGATGTGAAGACATGAATCAGTTTTAGCCGCTTGCGGTGACTGTGCCCAAGATGGCACGCAGGTCCTGGAAAAAGAGGAAGTAACTATCCTGTGCATTAACCAAACCCTGTGGTCCTGGGGTTATTCTGCATAACATATTATGGGAAGGTGAGAGTCAAATGGGAATAGAATTTCAAAACTCTGAGAATTTCTCCCTATAAGAATGAAACACATATACTCACTTTTTCATTGTAGATATCCCCAAGCATTGTACTTGCTTTCACAACATCGAGTCTTTGAAAATTGTTTCTTGCAATTTTCACAACTTTTTTCAAGTATTTAATTGCTTCTACCATCTCTCCTTGGCTGGAAAAAATTAAAAAAAGGGAAATTATTGCAGTATCATCTCATTTAATGTCACAATAAAGAGGAGAGATTTTGTGTCTTTGCTTTAGAAAGTGCAAAATGGTTCAGGATAATGAAATGTGAAAGGCAAATTTTGAAAAACAGGTGGCTTTTCTTTGTTGGGGCAGTGAGTTAAAATTTAAGCCTTTAGACCCTCTTGTGTGGCTGGTGGGATTGTAAAATGGTGCACCTGCTTTGGAAAACAACTTGTCAGATCCTCAAAAATTCTGATATACAGTTACCATATGACCCAGCAATTCCACTCCTGTGTGTATACACACACACACACACACACACACACACACACATATATATGATTTTATTTCCAAGAGAAATAAAAACATTATGTCCATACAAAAACTTGTACACAAATGTTCACAGCAACAGTATTTATAGCAGGCAAGAAGTGGAAACAAATCTAATGTTAATCAGATGAAAGAATGAGCACAATGTGGTCTATCCATACAATGGAATATTACTCTGCTGTCAAACAGAATGAAGTTTAGTTATACATGCCACAATATGGATAAACCTTCAAAACATGTTAAGTGAAAGAAGCCCGTCACAAAAAACACATGTTTTATGATTCCATTTACATAAAGTGTCCAGAATATGCAAATCCATAGAAACAGAAAGTATAGTGGTTACCAAAGGCTGGAGAGAACAGTGAGTGAATGGAGAGCAGCTGCTAAGAAGTATGGGGTTTCTTTTTGGAGTGACAAATATGATTCTACTTAAATTGTGGTGATGGTGGTACAACTCTGTGAATATAACTAAAAATACTGAATTGTAGACTTCAAAATGGTGAATATATGGTATATGAATTCTATCTCAATGAAGCTGTCATTTTTAAAACCTCTGAAAAGGCTGAAATTTTCCACACTGCAAATGAAGACAGTCCTTTTTGGGGAGGCAATATGTGCTGGAGTTATTTGAACAAATATGATGAAAATGGAGTATTTAGAATACCCCCAACCAGGACTCCAAAGAATGAGAGAGAGATACAGCCCCCAGATGGAAGGGCCTGGCTTCTGGAAGGCATGGCACAACCATCTGGCAAACTGCAAGAATTTATATAAGGAAGAAATAAGATTTCATTATATATAACTGAGATTTTGGGGATTGTTAAAGAAATTCAAATTATCAAAACTAGCTAAAACAAGTTTGGCTATTTTTTTTTCTCTCATAAAGAGTTGAGGGGCACATCATTTTATTTTATCTTTCTATTAGAAATATTTCTGAATTTATTTTTTTAACCTTTATTTTTTCAGTGTTTCAAGATTCATTGTTTATGTGTCACACCCAGTGCTCCATGCAATACGTGCCTTCCACAATACCCATCACCAGGCTCACCCAACCCCCCACACCCCTCCCCTCCAAAACCCTCAGTTTGCTTCTCAGAGTCCACAGTCTCTCATGGTTTGTGTCCCCCTCCAATTTCCCCCAACACCTTTCTCCTCTCCTTCTCCCAATGTCCTCTGTGTTATTCCTTATGCTCCACAAGTAAGTGAGACCATATGATAATTGAGTCTCTCTGCTTGACTTATTTCACTCAGCATAATCTCCTCCAGTCCTGTCCACGTTGATACAAATTTGGGTATTCATCCTTTCTGATGGAGGTATAATATTCCATTGTATATATGGACTATATCTTCTTTATCCATTCATCTGTTGAAGGGCATCTTGGCTCTTCCCATTAACAAGACAGTCAACAACAAGTGTTGGAGAAGTTGTGGAGAAAGGGGACCCTTCTTACACTGTTGGTGGGAATGCAAGTTGGTGCAGCCACTTTGGAAAACAGTGTGGAGATTCCTTAAGAAATTAAAAATAGAGCTACCATATGACCCTGCAATTGCACTACTGGGTATTTACCCCAAAGATACAGATGTGGTGAAAAGAAGGGCCATCAGTATCCCAATGTTCATAGCAGCAAGGGGAGCATCATTTTAAAGATTTCAATGAATTATATTCAGAAACTTCTGTCATTTGAATTCTTCTGTCATTTTATAAATCTGAGTCCCAAATACTCATCAGTTTTTCATGATCTGAATGCCACTTCAAGTATATACAAATCTTAGTTTTATAAGAGCAAGAAACAGAAAGGGGAGGGGGGAGTGGAAGGACTCTAAAAATCTCTCCAAAGGAAATAATTATTTGAAATTTGAAAGCAAGTCTAAGGAGACATCAGTTGTAGTGATGTCCTATGTGAAGAGTGCTTAGGGACCCACAGAGAGAGGCACACTCTCATAAGGGCAAACGAGATTAAGAACCAAGATAAAAAATATTTGTGCAACCAAAGAGACAGTAATTTTTGAAAACAGCTATATTTAAGGTATAATATACTGTGACTGATTTTGTACAGGAGGCTGAAGCCAAAGTCCAGCTCAAGGGATATTTGGCTGCTGATTCAGGGACATGCCATAAACAAAATTCAGTAGACCTGCTGACTCTCTGGATTTTATTTTTTTTCCCAATTCCTAACAGAATGGTGAATGTAAGATTATATGAAATTCTATTGTTAAATCATATAAGAACCATTGAAAATTTGTATTAATGTGACAAAATCCAGAATTTAGAGATTTTAAAATAACCAAAAACTTAAAATTATAATCTTCAATTAACTATGATAAAGGAGAAACTCTTATTTCTCCATGTCTCTGAACCCCTAGAATTTCCCTTTGTTTTCAGAGGCCAGCAGTTCCCAGTGAATACCTATACCATGACTCAGTAATTCACAGGGTGAAATTCTGAAATGCAGAGGTCATTTTGCAATTGAGCTTCTCACATGGGCATTTCTCACTTTAAACTGCAAGGACTTACTCAGAGGAGTTCCGGATATATGGAAATAAATGTGGCATATACAGAAGCTTTGCTACAAATCTTTCCCCATGTTTTAATATTTCTGAAATCAGGATGACTTACAACAGGTAGGCATCTTATAATCATTGTCAGGTGGAGAAGAGTCAGGTCATAGTTGTTGCTGTAGAAACGGATTAGGTTTATAGTCCTGGACATAAAGCAACAATTGCAATGCCTTCATGTTTCTGTTAACAACTATTTAAAGATAATTTCAGGGACGCCTGCGTGGCTCAGTTGGTTAAGCGGCTGCCTTCGGCTCAGGTCATGATCCCAGCGTCCTGGGATCGAGTCCCATATCGGGCTCCTTGCTCGGCAGGGAGCCTGCTTCTCCCTCTGCCTCTGCTGCCACTCTGTCTGCCTGTGCTTGCTTGCTCTCGCTCCCTCTGTCTCTGACAAATAAATAAATAAAAAAGTCTTTAAAAAAAAAAGATAATTTCAGAAAGGGGTAGGAGGACTGGTTGTTTTCTAAAATCCTTTCTGAAATCTGAAAGTTAAGAAAATGCTAACTTCAAAATGGGTAAGCTGAATGTCCATGACTTGGAAAAAAATACTGGAGATGATACAGGAGCACTATTTTAAGAAAGGCTATAGTACCAATGTTCTTGGTAACACACAAAAAAATGTTTGGGGAAAAAATACTGACAATTCTGATTTAAAAGTGATTCAGAAGAATTGGACTTGGAATGCAAATATGTTTGAGGTGTAAAATCAGTTTGTATTTTTTTATATGAATGTTTAAGAGTAATGAAAATATGTGTGTAAATGAGCCTAAAATAGCTATTTTATTAAATAGAATATCAAAATTCTAAGCAATAAAATTTATTACGTCATAGTTTAGTTAGAATTTTGGGGAGGTAGTATGTGAGGTACATTGTCCAGTAGAAATACTCTTAGATTCAATGAAATCTAAAAATAAAGTTATTTTTTCAATATAATGGACTTCTTCAGTATAATGGGTAGCTCATAAGCTAGTAAATTTTTGATAAAAATTTTCTAGGAAGTTTCAAATTCACATTGAATTTATATATACATGATATGTAACTAGAACATTATGAGCACAAACAACTCTAAAACTGTCTAATTACTTAATAGTTATAATAAATATTTACATGTATTTATCCATTTTATTTAATTTTATGCAAAAACAAAAGCATCTAAATTTTTGTCCTTGTGTTTATGTCATATGTATATAATCATAAAGCAATCATATATTCAACATCATTGTTTATATAGTAGACATCAAAATATCAACATTTCTAACCTTAAAAATTTACTCGCAAAATGGCATTCCTTTTTTTTTTTTAATTTCTTTTCAGCGTAACAGAATTCATAGTTTTACACCACACCCAGTGCTCCATGCAATGCGTGCCCTCCACAATACCCACCACCAGGCTCCCCCAACCTCCCACCCCCCGCCCCTTCAAAACCCTCAGGTTATTTTTCAGAGTCTATTGTCTCTCATGGTTCATCTCCCCCCAATTTCCCTCAACACCCTTCTCCTCTCCATCTCCCCATGTCCTCCGTGTTATTTGTTATGCTCCACAAATAAGTGAAACCATATGATAATTGCCTCTTTCTGCTTGACTTATTTCACTCAGCATAATCTCTTCCAGTCCCGTCCATGTTGCTACAAAAGTCGGGTATTCATCCTTTCTGATGGAGGCGTAATACTCCATAGTGTATATGGACCACATCTTCTTTATCCATTCGTCCGTTGAAGGGCATCTTGGTTCTTTCCACAGTTCGGCAACCGTGGCCATTGCTGCTATAAACATTGGGGTACAGATGGCCCTTCTTTTCACCACATCTGTATCTTTGGGGTAAATACCCAGTAGCGCAATTGCAGGGTCATAGGGAAGCTCTATTTTTAACTTCTTGAGGAACCTCCACACTGTTCTCCAGAGTGGCTGCACCAACTTGCATTCCCACCAACAGTGTAAGAGG
>PISX010021118.1:0-34472 GCA_004024625.1 Mellivora capensis
GATTAAGAGTCACTTATGGTTTGTCTCCCTCCCAATCCCATCTTGTTTCTTTTCTTCTTTTTCTGCCCCCCTAGTCCCCCATGTTGCATCTCCACTTCCTCATATCAGGGATATCATATGATAGTTGTCTTTCTCTGATTGACTTATTTCACTAAGCATGATACCCTCTAGTTCCATCCACGTCGTTGCGAATGGGACATCTTGGTTCTTTCCACAGTTTGGCGACTGTGGTCATTGCTGCTATGAACATTGGGGTACAGATGGCCCTTCTTTTCACTGTATCTTTATCTTTGGGGTAAATATCCAGTAGTGCAATTGCAGGGTCATAGGGAAGCTCTATTTTTAATTTCTTAAGGAATCTCCACACTGTTTTCCAAAGTGGCTGCACCAATTTGCATTCCCACCAACAGTGTAAGAGGGTTCCCGTTTCTCCACATCCTCTCCAACACATTTTGTTTATGGTCTTGTTAATTTTGGCCATTCTAACTGGTGTAAGGAGGTATCTCAATGTGGTTTTGATTTGATTCTCCCTGATGGCTAGTGATGATGAGCACTTTTTCATGTGTCTGTTAGCCATTTGTATGTCTTCTTTGGAGAAGTGTCTGTTCATGTCTTCTGCCCATTTTTTGATGTGATTATCTGTTTTGTGTGTGTTGAGTTTAACTCCTTTATAGATCTTGGATATCAGCCCTTTGTCTGTACTGTCATTTACGAATATCTTCTTCCACTCTGTGGGTTGCCTCTTTGTTTTGTTGACTGTTTCCTTTGCTATGCAGAGCTTTTGATCTTGATGAAGTCTCAAAACTTCATTTTGGCTTTTGTTTCCTTTGCCTTTGGAGACATATCTTGAAAGAAGTTGCTGTGGCCAATGTCGAAGAGGTTACTGCCTATGTTCTCCTCTAGGATTCTGATGGATTCCTGCCTCATGTTGAGGTCTTTTATCCATTTCGAATTTATCTTTGTGTATGGTATAAGAGAATGGTTGAGTTTCATTCTTCTACACATAGCTGTCCAATTTTCCCAGCACCATTTATTGAAGAGACTGTCTGTTTTCCACTGTATATACTTTCCTGCTTGAGCAATCTATACTTTAAATGCCATTCAGATCAAAATGCCACGGGCATTTTTCAAGGAGCTGGAGCAAACAATCCTAAAATTTGTATGGAACCAGAAGAAACACCAAATTGCTAAGGAAATTTTGAACAAGAAAAAGAAAACTGGGGGAATCACGTTGCCTGATTTCAGGCTTTACTACAAAGCTGTGATCACTAAGAAAACATGGTACAGGCACAAAAACAGACACATAGATCAGTGGAAGAGTAGAAAGCCCAGATATGGACCCTCATCTTTATGGTCATTATTTCAACTCTTAATAGTATGCTTATCCTCCTAAAAGTATGAGGAAAATATATATACCTCAGAACTTTTTTGGAAATACTCTTTTGATCCATAAATATGTACTAAATGTTACTATATGCCATGCATTTCAAAGCACTTGAGATATGGCAGTGAACAAAGCAAAGATCCCTGACCTCATAGAGCTTAAATTCTAGTGGGCAAGACAAGAGACAATAAACAAAATAAATGATTTATGTATATTCATATATACACACATGCACATATATTTTATGGTTCAAGGCAATATATGTTATAAAATCTAATGAAGAGAGGAGTTATGAAGAGGTTTTTGGGGAGCTTGCAGTTTTAATACTATGAAGACATTTCATCTAAGCAAAGATTGAAGAAGTCATGTTGTCTTTGCTATGAGTAGTTCAGTAAAGATGAAAGCCTGTGACTAAGAGAAGAGGGAGGAACTAATTGGAAATGTCAAATATAGATGAACCTTCAAAACAATTTTGATGCAAAATTGAGCATCAAAAGAAGGCAAGATAAGATTCTGTTTGTTTAAGACAAGAGAAATGATAGCTGATGGAGATAATCCAAAAGAGGGGGAAATTGATGATGAAGGGATGAATCTATGGCATGAACAGGGGGTTGGTTTGAGCTATGTACAGTGCCAGGTCATGTATAGTACTAGGCTATGTAACATTGTCGAAGGATTCAGGTGGCAATGTGGTCAGTGAATAGATATGATGGTAGATATAGTTTTTCTCTGCTTGCTTCTTTAAATGAAATAATTGGCTAAAAGTAAGGATGAGAATGAGGTGCTATGGATTTGAATAAAAAAGAGAAGTTGTAAAAGAGCCATCTAGGAATGTAGAGAATGAGTGGACAAGGAAGCTGTAGTATTGTCTAGAAGCAGTAAGGGTATGATCATGATGTAAAACAAAGCCATCTTTGGTGGTTGTGCTTCTACTCCAGGAATGGGTACAGATCTGAATTAGATGGAAAGTTTGATTTCATCAGGATGTGGAGTTTTCCACGTGAGAACAATCCAGCAATATTTATGCAATGCAAGGAATGGTTAAATTGGTTGATATACAATATAACTGGGAAAGAAGGGGAGAGAGTAGGGGACAGTGAAGAGGTGGTAGGATCAATGGATCAAATGTTCCAGTAGGGTTGGAGGTCGAATTCTTCAGGTATGAACTAGAAGTAAAAGAGGTGATATTCCATTAGTGATATGCTTGGGGCAGAGATTTCAGAGTCGTTACTGGCTGCAGCTCTTGGCAATGACAAGGTCTAGAGTGAGTTCAAAGGCAAGAGTGTGCAGAATATGCTCATCTTGCAAACCAGTTTCTGTCAGAGCCTTCCCTAACTCTCTCATGGAAGTTCTTGTCCTTCACTTTGCATTTCTGTAATTCTCTATAAGTATGTGTTATTCATTATTGTCATCAACCAGTGTTTAACTGCATTTGCCAGTAAAAAGGGCAATTTCATATAGTTCAACCAAATATTTTTCACTAGCCTTAACTTCTTGAAAGCCATGTTATATTTAACTTTATATTTCTAGCACTTATCATAATGTCTCTCATATAATTGGGATTCATTAAATGTTTCTGAATAAATAAATAAAATTCAGTAAATAAGACCCATATACAAAAGTTTGAAGGTACCATATGCTATATTCCATTGGATGGACTTTTTCAACAGCATATGGGTGATTTAATGAAAAGACAAGAGTGCTGGGGCTCCTGGGTGGCTCAGTGGATTAAAGCCTCTGCCTTTGGCTCAGGTCATGATCCCAGGGTCCTGGAATCGAGCCCCGCATTGGGCTCTCTGCTCCATGGGGAGCCTGCTTCCCTTCCTCTCTCTCTCTCTGCATGCCTCTCTGCCTACTTGCGATCTCTATCAAATAAATAAATAAATAAATAAATAAATAAATAAATAAATAATCTTTAAAAAAAAAAAAAAGGACAAGAATGCTTTCTGGACACATGTCAGCAGCCGGCAAGTAGTGTGATGGCTCCTGTAACTCGACTAGGACTTGTGTCCCATACTTTTGCTTTAGTGGTGATTTTCTTTCATGGGATCTTGTCAGCATTTGGAAATGGTTACAGTCAGTGCTTCTGTGTTACTTGGGTACACACACAGGATGTCAGTCTCGTGAAGGCACCACAGCTGCAAATCTCTTTTCTTACAGTCACAAGTACAAAGCAGATGTCATAAAATGGGGTGCTCTCATTTCTGCTTTTAGAGACATATTTATTTCATTTCATATTTCTTGGAATATAAGACACAGACTTAGACTTATTCAAATATATAAAGGATGTTTTTCAGTGCAGTGGATTTGGTTGGTTTCTTCCTCAACATCATGGTATACATCCTAACTCCTGGATTCTCCATGAGGACCAGAAGGGGACATGGAGCCCCTGGGGACCTGCTGTGGGATGGGCAGTGATGAGTCCTTCACAGCCAGCATCTTTAGAGTCAGAAGAGAGCAGGTAAGCAATATTCAATCCTTCCTCCACCTGCTTTCTTTGACTAAAGGTGGATGAAGAGTAGTTCCCATTCCTCAGGATGCAGTACAGATAAGATGGGTTACCACCTGGACAGTGTTTACAAGCGCCTGGTTCTTCTCTATTTGTCACTGAGCAATCACTCGGGATAGGTGTCACCTACTGTGTTGTATGTATTAATTCATTTACTCACTACTAAATCCTTTTGTCCATTTTATAGGTGACAAAACGGAACTTAACAAAGTTAACTTTCCAATGTCTTAAGAACCAATTTGTTCCTGTCAGCCTTCCTAAAATCCTGCTGTGCATCTTACGTTTTCTAGATAAGTTCTTCAATAATCTGGTCTCTGCCCCCTCCATCCTGCCTCCCCTTCTGCTCTTCTATCCACCACACACCTTTGATCTGACAGTGCTTTCAAAGCTCTAGGAAGATCTTTTCACATGATTTTCTCTTTACCAATTGGCCATCCTTGTCCAAATCATTTCTACTTGACCTTTGGAGGTCATTTTGAGCAATGCCTCCCCCAGGAAGGCCTCCTTAACCTACCTGGAAGTCTGACTGTGCACATTCTCCCCTAAGCCCTTGAAAACATTTTCTTTCACCCTCACATGACATTCATCACAGTCTACTGTGGTCTCAGGAATGCAGGGCCAGGTCCCTGACAAGGCTAGAAGGGCCTTAAGGATACAAAGCATAGCTTATTTTCTTTGTATGCACAACTCCCAGCTCTAGGCTGAGCACCAGGCTTGAGAGCAAGAAGGACCTTTTGAAATAAGTGAGTTCACTTATTCACATTCATAACTTAGTAGCCAAATGAACTGTGTTCCTTAAGTTCTTAAAATCACAGCTTCATCTGTAAAATGAAGATAATATCTTCTGTATAAAAATGCAAAGATTAAATAAAAAGAATGTATTTAAACACTTTACTCAAAGCTTGGTGCACAGTAACTACTGAATAAATGGTATTATTGTTATGATCATTACTTTTAAAGTCAGGGTTCAAGCCAGAGTCCTTTTGCAGAATCATCATTCATTCCACTTACTACCTAGAATCCCTGCCTTGAAAGCAAGCTAGATGCACAGAAAGCACATTCATCAGTAGGGTCTCAAGAGCACAATTTGGACATTATCATGTGAAATTAGACTACTTGTGCCTTTTGAAATTCTAATTATTCAGTTTGAAATGTCCAAAATCCACAGTAGAAGTTCTTTTTAAAACTCCTAACAAAATTATATCGTATCTGTCTATATGAAATGGTTATTCTGAACTAAACTGCAGAATATCTGAACTCAATAGTATGTATTAACATGGGCACAATTTTAAAAAAATGTAGTAACCCAATGTGTGAAATACATATTTTACAAATATATAATGCTGTATAATGCTTTATATTTTCTGCTAATCTCACAGTATACAGAAAGGTTAGAATTCATATGCATTTCTAGTCCTGGCCTTACCGGTCTCCAGGCAAGAGCATTTATGTTGTAATTTCAGTAGTATGGGAATGCTCCTTTGTTAAAAGATGTCCACCCTCCCCTCAACCAGTAAATATATAGTTTGTGGAACATCTAAAGCTGAATTTCTTAAACTTAACTCTTGGAAGAGAAGACTTTTACTAGTTGTTAGTCGTTTGCAATTTAAGTGTGAGTGACTTTCAATTTCTTCCATTAAAATAAGTCGTGTTTATGTAGGGACCCCCGGGGAAGAGACAGGTTAAGACCCTATGGCCCCGAGAGAAAACACAGAAACAAAGGAACACATAAATGGCCAAAGAGGCAGCTCTGGTTTTATAGGTGACCTTTGTGGTTCCAATTAGGATTTCACTTCAACATAACCTTCTAACTATTCTTAGTTTATCCCCATCTATTCTGGGTCTTTTGATTCCATAGCTCAAGTAACCATGTTAAATAATTGGCATAATTAGAAATACAGTTGATCCTTGAACTATGTGGTTTTGAACTATGTGGGTCCACTTATACACAGGTTTTTTCCCCAATAGATACAGTACAGTACTATGAGTATGTTTTTTCTTCCTTATGATTTTCTTAAGGACATTTTCTTTTCTCTAGTTTACTACTTCATTGTAAGAATACAGTATATAACATACAGTATATGTGTTAATTGACTCAATGTTACAAAGCTTCTGGTTAACAGTAGACTATTAATAGTTAAGTTTTGGGGGAATCAAAAGTTATATGTGAATTTTTTACTACAAGGGGGGGGATTGGTGCCCCAAATCCCTGTATTGTTCCAGGGTCACTGTAATTATAAATAGTATATAAATCTTCTTTAAAATAGAGTGAGAAAGCCAATTAAGTTCCCAGACACTCACACCTGCATGCATATTCAAACATGAGTGTGGACATAGGCACACACACTTCAAACACGTACATAATTGCTTCAGGAGGCTCCTTCACCCTCTTCTGTGATCCCCATAGAGACTTCCATCCTCTCTTCCATCCAGGCCACAGCTCAGACCAGCCCCACAAGAGTTATCCCTGAGCATCATGCATTGACCATCTCTGGCTGGGCACACAGAAATTCTTCCCTGGTGCCCCCACCCCTCAGCACCCTCCTGCAGTCCACAGGCATTGGGTCCTACCCCTCTTTTTCTATCGCTCTTCCCCTGACACTCTTCTGCTTTCATCCATTGCTGCTTGGTGGGGGAACTGACTCAGGAATAGAGATAAGTTCCCTGTGTTCAGAGATCCAGCCTCTAACAAGCAACTATGTGTATTTTACTGGTGAACCCCTAAAAAAACTAACACACCTTGAGTATAAAAATTGAAACTTCTTATCTGGGTATTTTCTATAGCTGCTAGCACAATGCCCTGACCAGACTAGTCTTCAGAAAACGTTTAAGAATCATTTTTGCCCTGAAGGTAGTGCGTATGGGCAACACAGGTACTCACAGGACCAGCCCTTGTGATGGCCAGACTGTGAAGAAGGGGGAAGGAGAGCATGGGTCATATTCTAACACAAGTTTTATTTAAAGACTACAGAGAGAGGGAGAGGGAAAGAATAGGACTGAGTTGAATCTGATCTAGGTATAAGCAGCATTACCAATTTGTTAAGTTACTTTGTGTTTTATTCCAAATCCTGACACAATCCTAACACAAGCTGATGTATATTCCCCAATGCTCAGGTCAAAAATAAGGTCCATTTTTCATACCAGAAAATGGTGTTTTCTGCTTTCCAGTTCCCCAGAGATGACTCCCTGACTCACCCCTACCTCTCTAACTTCCTTCAGGCTTGGTATTCAGGATCAATGCTTTGAATTCACATGAAGACAAGGTGTTCATTTCTTGTCAAAAGGCAAAATCTGTGAAATTATGGCCTAGTGGCACAGAGGAAGTAGGATGGCCCTTGGAAGGAACATGGTCAGCTCCCACAGAGGGTGAGACAATGAAAATTCAACATGCTTGTTTTCCCTAATAGTTCCTTTTTGGATGAAGGGACAAAGTTGCTTAACTGGTCTTTATTTGAAATTAAAGTGCTGATTTGTAAGAACCTCTCAATGTGAGACTAATGATATGTTAGAGGTGTATTAATGAACCCATGTACAGGAAGACAAAAAAAGAATCAGGGCTAATCAAAATGCCAGCTATTTTAAGATCTTTCCTTGACCGTGTAATGACCTTCATACACATTATGCACCATTACTATTCATGACAATTATACATTTTTAATTTTTCCTATGTTATAAAACATTAATCATCAGTACCAGCAAATAAGATATTTTTGCCTGAATAGTTTCTATAAAATTTTGGCAGTACTAAACTTGCAAATATCATGAAATATGGAAAGAAAGAAAAAAAAGGAAAGAAGGAAGAAAGAAAAGAAAGAAGGAAAAAGAAAGAAAGAAAAGGAAAGAAAACTAAAAATAGTTTACAAAACATTCACTAAATTCTAAATTCTACTGTTAATTTTGATATCATAATCAATGTCACTGAAGAGGCATTTCAAAATCAAAGTAACTGAATCTTCATCTCCTCATCTGAGAGCTCATAAAATGTGGTAGTTGAGAGTCAAAGAAATTTGTGGAAAAATAGGATGTTAATGCTTGTATGTTCCAAGGGAAAGTAACTGCTTAAGTACAAATAAAATGAGTTGAGATACTTTTTCTGTTTTTGTATCTTTCCTACTCAGGGTCAAGGGTGAGGTATTCAGAAATGACTGGGCATTACTTTAAACAAAATTAGTGGGGTGTAGGGAAAACATGTACATGTAGCAAAGTGTAGCTTTGGCTGTCTCTATCAAGCAGATGAGTTGAGGATGGGAGGGAGTCATAGTGCTAGCATGGCCCAAACTATGGCCCAACAAATGCTTTAGTCAACAAATAATTAACCAATCCAGCTTTCTCTGTGTTCAGCCATAAAAAGTATCTTCTTTTCTTTTCCCATGATGCATTGTACTGTGGTAATACTTAGGGACAATTGGACCCTGGATCTGTAGAGAAGTTGCAGCATGGTCATCCAGAGGATGGAACAGGAGACTGGTTGGAATAGGAATGGTTGGAATTCCTACACTGGTTGGTGTAGGAATAGGCATCTTGCCTGAGTCTTTAAGGATAAATGTTTCATTAATTCATTGGGGAAAAAAAACAAAAACAAAAAACATCTTCAGCATCTATCATGCGACCAACACTCCCCAGTACTGTGGATAGAGCAGCAAAAGCAAACAAACAAAAAATACACAGAAGTCTCTGCCTTAAAGCATACAATATATATAAGGATGATAAGTGCTGTGCAGAAGAAAGTAAAGCAGAAGTTGACCCAGGAAGTTCTCAATTAAGTGGGGGAATGATGTAAATCTGCCTGAGAGTATGATAGTGAACTATGTAAGAGTTGAGGGGTATGCAGTTGGAGAGGTCGAAGACAGGCCTTGCATAGCATGTTCAAGGGCAGCAAGAAGGTCAATATGTCTGAATCCCAAGTGAGTGAGGGGATGAAGAACAGGAATAAGGACCCAAATCCAGTGCCACCTGGTGGACCAGAACAATTATGGTCTTGGTTTCAGTAAGACATGGAGCCATTGGAGGGTTTTGAGCAGAGTCATGATCAGATTAATATTTTAAAAGTTTTGGGGAGCTTGGGTACCTCAGCTGTTAAGTGTCTGCCTTTGGCTCAGGTCATGATCCCAGAGTCCTGGGATGGAGCCCTGCATTGGGCTCCCTGCTCAGCAGGAAGCCTGCTTCTCCTTCTCACACTCCCCTTGCTTGTATTCCCTCTCTCACTACCTCTCTCTCTGTCAAATGAATAAATTACATATTTTTAAAAAGTTTCATTCAGAGTAAGTGTTGAGACTAGATGGCAAGAAGGCAAGGGTAGAAGTTGAAAGCTTTTGCCATGATTTTAAGGGGGAGAGGATGGAAGCTTAGACTGTGGGTTGAAGCGGCAAAAGTGGTGGAAAGTCATTTGATTCTGTATATATTTTGAAGGAAGAATCACGAGATTTCTTGGTGGACTGGATGTGGGATGTGAAAGAAAATTAAGAATCCAAGACGATATACTGTGGTTGGCCTGAGCAACTGAAAGAAATGAGTCATTGCTTAATGTGGTCAGAAGGACCTCAGGAAAAAAAATGAGGGTCTGTTTTGAGGAGGAATATTAGGAGTTCTGTATTTGGGCATGTTAAGATTGAGATGTTTCTTAGGCCTTCTTTTTCCTCCATGGCATCCAGGTATTTCTTGGCCTCCTTGCAGTTAGTCTTTGTGGGTAATTCTAGCCTGAAAATGTGAGCATGGTGATATTCATCACTTCCAGGCACAGGCTGTGAACACAGGCTGCGAACACCTCACAAGCATGATGATCCAGTCTCTTTCCCCATCCTTAAGGACTACTGGCACAGGAGGGAAGAACCACAAGACAGGAAGAGACTTGGTCTAAAGCCACTTGCCAAGTAGGGATGCTTATTATAGACTGACAGTAAGAAATAAGCTTTTGTTGCCTTAAGATTCAGTGGTTTATCTATTGTAGATACCAGTATTATACCCACTAGTGCAGTATCCAGACTGGGACATATATGTTTGGGAGTCAGCAGCTGGTAGATGTGTTTCAGAGTCATGCAAGTGGGTTTAATCCCCAAGAGAATGAGTGTGGAATGAAAAGAGAAGACATCCAATGGTTGAGCTTTAAGGACTCCAATATTTAGTGATCATGGAGGTGAGGGATGACCCAGCATAGAAGCCAGAGAATGGATAGCCTGGCATGTAAAGGGCAACCAGGAGAGTGTGATATTCAGACACAGTGTAAAACAGAATTTCAAGGGGGATAAATGAAGTAAGGTAAAGAATGGGCTTTTTTCATGATACGTGTAGGTACTTTTGGATAGAAGATAACTTTATAGTGAATATAATGCAGCTGTGAAAATTAGGAAACTCTGGCCTCTTTAAAAACAATACCCATTGTTTAAGAAGAAAAGAATCATATAAATATATAGAAAAATATGTTGTTTTAAATGATAGCCCAGGGAAAAAAATCACTTCTCATTTACCACCCGAACCTGGAACTCTTCTATAGGCCAAGCTTTCATTTTTCTTCATTTCTGGACAAGTGGGACCTTGAATAGAAAAGTTGTCTTCAATTGCACTGAATTTTTATTTTGTTTTGTTTGTGTTATTTTTCATCCAGGATATAGAGGAAAGATGGATGTTTTAAACTAGGAGGTGGGACATGAGTGACAAACATCAAGTCCTTCATCCTGTTTGGTTTCCTTCTAAATTACATGAGAGGTGGGTAGGTTCTGACTTTACAATGATTTCTAAATACATCCATTTTTTCTACTTCTGTATACTTCCCTCCTTTACTGTGCTTTACTTTATGAGTCAGGAAAGTCACTCTGTCAATATTGCTATGATGTCATTAAAACTGTAAGAAGAATGTATGCCTGTTGTCTCTTCCCCTGTACCATCTCATCTATTGATTTGAATTTTCATCTATTTTTTTTGTTGTATTTAATTCATATGTCTCTCCAGTGTATCTTCTGTTAAAATCATGTTAAAATTCTTTCAGGCTATCCTTACACTTTTGGAGACTTTTTCCAAATCACCTTCTCAGCTTTCCCTCAATGATCATATTCTTTTCCCTTATATGAGTGAGGAATTCCAGACTTTTTGACTTTATCTTAAAAACAAGCATGGCAATTAACTATGAAGTGTGTACACTGAACATGGAGCTTACCAGTCTTTCAGCATCCAATTAACTGATTAATTGTGGTCCCATGGAACAGTCCTCAAAAACTGCAGGCCCACGGAAAAGCCACTTCACAACTTCCTAATGAGCATTTCAGAAATAAATTTCCTTTTTTTTGAATCATGTTCCTTTAAAGAATTTTTTTATCCAGTTTTTATTCTTTTAAGACACATGTAGCATGCTAAATACCGAAGAGCAAGCTGTTAAGTTTTTAACATGTGTTCATTGAGATGTTGTCATGGTCCAAAGTTCTTATACCTGGTGCCATTTACTAATGTCTTATTAATAATAAAAATTTATAATTAAACAAACTAATGTCTATTAGTTTAAAAGATAAACTCATCTTATTTCCCATGACCTTGGTGCTAGAGAAAACTCTGTTGCTCTTTGTGCCTTTCTGCTGGTGGTGGATTCTGAAACAAGCCTGCTTCAACTGGGTACTCTAAGGAGGAAGATGGGATGGTGGGTAAAATGGCAATAATGCCCATCAGTGGTTTCATCGCTTGGTGAAGATTGAATTTGAACAGTAAATGCCAAAACCAATATGAAAGTTATCAATTCAGGGTTATAGAAGGGCACCGACTCATTACTTTCTCAAGGTCTTCTGTGTTTTATGTTCCATTTCCAACATAGTATCAGTGGACAATGGTCCAGCAGCAGGTTTGTTCCTTTCACAAAACCATAATGGCTGAATGGACATGCAGGATCAGGAGTCTTCTCTCCTTTGTACTCAGAAACAATAGTATGCCAAAATAATTCATTTCTCTCTATTCCATCCAACTAAAGTTTATTGATTTCAGATAAAGTGATGTCAAGCTGTTTCTTCCATTAAATAAAAACTAAAAATTGTAGAACCAAAGTAGAAATATCTATTATTCCAAAGTTTAAGTCTCAAAACTTGAATAAGGATATTTACATAGCCAAGAGATTCCCCAATAAAAAGGGGTCGTTGGGTGTAAGGAATTCTTACTCTCCTCCTAACCAATATTGATTCTTGTAAGAATTATCAGAGTGAGCTAACATCCTCTTAAACCTGGTCTAATTTTTATTAATCTGCCATTGAATAATGCTGCATGTATCATGAGTTATGAAAGTAACTTATGGTCCTACATGATCATGAAACAGACAGTAGTTGCCCTCCTCCAAATTTATATTCATATTTGCATTTTTCATATGCATATACATCAACCAAAGTTTACAGCATATTCCCATCATACCATTTTGGATTATGAATGGTGAACTAGTCAAGTATGGCAGATACCACAGAAGGCAGAATAATGGCCCTCCAAAGATGTCCACATCCTAATCCCTGGAACCCGTGAATATGTTGGGTTACAAAGCAAAGGGGATGTACTGATGCAGATGGAATTAAGGTTGCTAAGTGGCTGGCTTTAAAGTAGGAGAGTATCCTAGATTATCCAGATGGGTCCAGTTCCAGCCCCTTCTGCTCAGACTTCCCTCTGTCCTGATGAGACCTGTGTAGCAGGCACATGGCCCTCATGAAAATTCTAGAAGGATTCCCCTCACCTACTGGGTAGGGCCTTGGGTGGTTACTTGCTTTTACTCTGCTTTGGTTTGCTTATCTCTAAAACGGAAGTAATGATAATATGCACCCTTATAACACTTTTAAAATTTATTTTTAAGGAGGTAATACATTTCCATGGGTCAAGAGTCAAACCAGTGCAAAAAATATTACTCCTGCATTTGCTGCACTCAAAGGGTTGTTCCTTTGCTCTAAATGGGAAAATTTTTTATATCTTTTTCCTGTCCTTTCAGTTTCTTTATGTGAATTTATGAATTATCCCTTTGTGGGCACCTGGGTGGCTCAGTGGGTTAAGCCTCTGACTTCGGCTCAGGTCATGATCCCAGGGTCCTGGGACCCAGCCCTGCATCAAGCTCTCTACTTAGCAGGGAGCCTGCTTCTCCACCTCTCTGCCTGCCTCTCTGCCTACTTGTGATCTCTCTCTCTGTCAAATACATAAATAGTTTAAAAAAAAAACTTCTCCCTTTCTTACACTAAAAAAGAGACTTGGAGTCAAAAACATTTAGAAAAGGAAAGAAGCTAACTTGTGCAGAAGTACAAGGGGGCTGGCCAAATTTAAAATAGCACAGGTATTTAAAACACCTACAGTTATCATATTTATCAAATTCACAGTTTTATAATCATCAAGAAGAACAGTCAGTTTCATCCACACAGTCCAGAATGCCCTCCCAGACATTGGCAATGGAAAAGCCAGAGGCAAAAATGGCTTCTGTTAGGCTATTGGCAATTTATGGGAATGTTTAAAGTTTCATTTGTTTGGGGAACTAGAGGGGTGCCTGGTTGGCTCAGTCAGTTAAGCATCTGCCTTGGGCTCAGGTCATGATCCCAGGGTCTGGGGCTGGCTTTAAAGTAGGAGAGTATCCTAGATTATCCAGATGGGTCCAGGGTAATCACAAGACTCCTTTAAAGTAGAATGGTAAGGCAGGGAAAGAAAGTGGGAGATGGGATTAGAGAAGGATCAGAGAGAGATGCTGGCTTTGGAGATAGAGGGATGGGACATGAGTCAGGGAATGTGAGTAGCCTCTGGAAGCCAGCAAAGACAAGGAAACACATTGTCCCCTGGAACCTCCAGAAGGGCCACAGCCCTGCTACCACCTTGAGTGGAGTCCAGTGAGACCCATTTCTGGCTACTGACCCGCAGAACTTAAAGAAAGTTAAATTGTATTATTGCAAATCACTAAGTTTGTGATAATGTGTTACAGTAGCAGTGGGAAATTAATACATAGACTCATGAGACATAGGTGTTCATCACTTTATATATCTATTGGTTGTATTCATTTTCATCTGAAAGGCATAAAGACCATGATGATGGGCTCTGAATTGGGAAACATTTCAGCCAGTGAGCACTTGAGGTGGTGACGTTTCCCTCCACAGTTTGAGCTTCTGGACTACAGTTTTCCTCTGACTTTGTGGGTATGAACAAGTGTGTGGTAACTGGCAAAGGTGAGACACATAGCTCATTGTTTTCCTGTCAAACAGCAGAAGGTCAAAGTCTCTCCACACTTCCTTCTTAAGCAGTGAACTTTGTGCTTCCTGGCAGTATTGCTAATAATTTTCTGTCAATTCTTCTGTGGTATTTATGGTATCAGATTATTAATATCTTCTAGAAGTTAATATTTACTGAAAATAGCTAATATATTTACTTCATCAATTGTATTTCTTTAGTGAAGAACAGAAAAATGGATCAAAATCCTTACACATATATACACTGTACAATGAAAAAACAGATCAAGAAATAATGAAGATGATTTTCAGTAGTTATGACAGAGAAAGTAAAATGCCTTTCTGAATAATTAAATAATATTTTTAATGTGATGATGCTGAGTTTTATTTGTGAGGCATTTGTTGGAAAATGTGTCCCTATGGGCATCTGTTATAGCATCTGATGGAAGGCAGGGTAGGAAGAAGGAAGAAGAATGGGGTGTGAGACCCGACAAGCCTGGTTTGAATCCCACACCTAGTACTTAACCATAGACCTTCTGAAAGTCTCTCCAGAGCATAGGGCCTCCTTAGGTCCACCTATGAAATGAGACAGCATGGACCCTACTTCATAGGCTCACTGTGGACTTTCACCTGCTCATCACTTAGGTTGCCCTGTTCTTTATTCCCCACCCTCTGCACAGCTGCTTAATGTGGCTGAGATCTTCATCCACATGTGGCTTTGTTTCCCTTATCTCTTTTGGGGACACTACACCCTATTCGGTGTCCAGCCACAGACCCCAGCATTGCTATATACTCTCCCTTTCTTCACCTGTCAATCAGATAACCAGTTCCATTTATGTTGCCTTCACTGTCCTTCAGCTACATTGCCCATTCTCCCTCTGTACCTCCTGAGTTCAACCCCTCACCTGAACTGCTGCCATTACTCCCTGATGATGGAAGACGTTTGTTCATCAGTTTTGCAGCTGGAGCAGATACTTTTGTTGCTTGGGCAGGCGCTATACGTGTTCACTTCACAACTTTTCCTAGTCTTTGGCTTTGAGTTGGTGCAAATGCTCACCCCAGCAGTTGTCCTGCTTCGTCGCCCCACAGCACTCAGTGAAGAGCTTACCAGGAACCCGCCCCCCACTCCCCCTCCCCGCCCAGCCCAGCCCAGTCCAGCCCTTCCAGGGAGGAGTAGATGGGTTAATGCAGGCATCCTGAGGGCAATTCCTCGAATGTCCCCTAGGCTCAATAATGTGTGTTGTAGTTGCTGTTTATCAGTATGGCCTTGCCCTTCCTGACTTCTCTAGCCTTGTTTCTAAGTATTCCCCTTCTCCATTGTCTTGTACTTTATGCTTCATCGATATAAAAACATGTCTAGCCTCAGAACATATGACAGTGCCTCATGCTTTATGCCTTTAATTTTGTTGTCCTCTCATCTTGGACGGCCTGTATCCTCTATTCTTCCAGGTCTTTTTCTGGTCTCCCCACAGAGGAGCTGACTTTTATTCTTATAGTTTCCCTCATCTCTGCAACACACAGTCCAAGCATACTGTAAATTTTTTTTTTAATATAACTAACATGGTTATAGGGCCTGGCAAAATAGCCTTTCTGAAACATGCTTGGCTTATAAGGTAATAACGCCGATTAAGAATATCGATGTTTAATCTAATGACAAGTTTCGCTTCTCATGTCAGAAAAATGTGTAAAAAATGTCTTCTGGATTTCTTGCATAAACTCATCAGGCTAAGATGTCAAGTTACCTGGATTTTATAGGTCAGTTTCTATTTACAGTAAAAGCAGCACTACAAATGGAATTTATATCACCTACAAGAAGGGTAAGGCTGATTTCTTTGCATCCTGCCCTGAACTCCTTTCAAAGAACAAAAGAATGTTGATTGCACTAGAAAAGTTGGATGGAGACACATCTATAGCTCTGAGTGTTTAGGGACTTACATGGTACTTGGTATACAACAGTAATACTCATCGAACATCTAGTTGAACAATTTCTTTAGAAAAAAAAATACAGCAATCATCCTCTGATTTTAGGTTAACTCCTATTACCCTTCCTCTATGACTGACTGGTTCCTTGTCATAAGGTGTTGGGCAGTACATAGGGAAAGACTCCAGACTTAGGGCTTTGATCCAACTCTGTTTTATTAGCTAGTTGGAGTAGTTAATTAACTAGTCTAAGTGACTAATCTTAGATAATCATATATCAGTTAAAGATAATCCAGGGATTGTTTATTATTCAAGAGGTTTGGAATGGATAATGATTTAGCTGGAAACATCTCCCACAGAGTGGCCTATGACAGGGCATGATTGTCCCCACCCACCATCACAACAATTTCTGTTTGTCACAGGCTATTCTCCAGGATCTCATTAAGAGTCTGAAGTTCAGGGGCGCCTTGGTGGCTCAGTCCATTAAGAGGCTGCCTTCGGCTCAGGTCATGATCCGGGGTCCGGGGATCAAGTCTGATGTCAGACACCCTGCTCAGTGGGATTCTGCTTCTCCCTCTGTGCCTTCCTGGCTCCTTCTCTCTCTCTTCCTCTCTCTCTCAAATAAATAAATAAAATCTTAAAAAAAAAAAGAGTTTTAAGTTCCCCTTCAGATGAGAAAATAATCAATGATATGTGACCACAGGCTAGATTTCTTTTAGTGGTAACAGGAAAGAAAGCAATGTCATTAGTAAACTTCTGAATTTTATACTACATACACATGTTAAATAGTATAATTCAAAATAACAAGTAATAGGATGGTGCTGCATTGACTCAGAGTATACCCAAAGATAACATAATATTTTGAATATTCTTATCATCTATATGAGATTTGCCAGGAAACCCAGGAGATGGTGGTCTACTGCAAATAATTAAGAGATTTAAAACCATAATTTCACCTGATGGTTGAAGAGGTTTTAAGACATTTTTTATGAGAAGCTTAGGTTCTGTAACTCAAAGGTATAATACAAATTGGCTTTGTCAGAAAACAGTTTTGTATCCAATATTTTTGTTGCTGTGGAGTCAATTTGACAGATTATGAATAATACAAAAATAATATAAGCTTGAGCTTTCAAAGACTTGGAACCATGGTTAAGAGCTGCAGCTACCTGACCAATAATGAATGTTGAGTTGTTTTTTAAATGTCCAGTTTTGTAATTACAAATTCCTGCCTAAATAATCAAGATTTATGGTTGGTCATTTAATGACTCAATAGGACTTTTTAAGCACTATACTACATGTTCAGAGTTCTGTCAGGATGCTAGGTCCATGAGAAAAGCATCCTATTCAGAATTTCAGCTTTCTTAACAGCTAGGCCTTTGTCTTGGAAATAAAAGCACCAAAAAGCATTAGCACCATTCTAATAGAAATAAAACATTATGCTTGATTAAGCTTTATTATAGGTTCCTTTTATAAAAGAAATGATCTGCCTTTGAGTCACTTGTAGATAGGAAAGCACATACCAGTGTGCATAAATATTTAAGCCAGGGGAGCCTGGCATCTGCCAACTCATGACCTGCCTTTGGCTCAGGTCATGATTCCAGGGTCCTGGGATTGAGCATCGAGTTGGGCTCCCTGCTCAACAGGGTGTCTGCTTCTCCCTCCGCCTGCTGCTCTCCCTGCTCATACTCCCTCTCTTCCTCCCTCTCTTTCCCTCAAATAAATGAAAACTTAAAAAAATAAATATTTAAGCCAAATGGCAAATAAAAAAGTAATAAGCAAATATCAATTATGTAGTCAAGTCTTAGGGAATGGACATTTAAATGTTTGGGAAGGTACGGCCCCTTTCTACCAACAAGAGGAAATAGGTTGAGTAATGTAATAGTCCCTTCACACTCTGTGGAATGAAATTCTTAGTATCTGGAAAAATGTGAGATATTTTTTTTTTCCCTGTACTCAACAGAGAGGAAGTTGAGACTATCTTCTAAAGCCCGAGATAAGCACACATCCTCTTTCTAAGTTACGTAATAAAGTAAATCATAGAGATGCAGGTGGCCTGCGACAAAATCCAGGTCTGTATTGTCAGAACCTAAGAACTAATTGAACACAGCCACTAATATTTATCTCTCCTATAGAAAACTTACATTGTATCATTTTTCAAGGAGCTCAGAAGTGTATTTCCTATAAATATAGCAGCCTGAGTTGGAAATTAACACTACAATGTAGACAGATTAGGTCTCTTCATGGCTAGAAGGGCCCACAAAAGGACCAGCTCTGCCAGCTCTGCGGCCTCTATGCACCAGCCCTCAACCATGGGCTCAAGAAAGACATGTTTGAATGCATAGTCCTGTACTCCATGGTGTGCCTAGGGACTCCTGCTCATGGGCTAGGGGCTGGTGTGTGTGAATTCATGTGTGTACATGTGGAGAAAACCCCTCCCTCAGCTAATTCTGATTCTCTCTCAGGTTTTAGAAGCACTGCAAGATTTCTGAGAGAAATCTTTTCAATTTATGGTGGACACCAGATGTTCACAAGGGTTGTCCCATAGTCGGGAATCTGGACATTGTAAATGTCCAGATTCCCAAATATGGATAGGCTTGTGACTTTGGTTTGACCTTGTTTCTGTTGAGAGTCATGTGTTTCTTATTCATAAGGCTTACAGCACACCTTCGTATACTTTTCACATCTGTTGACATTTTCTCCCAGTAGATGGCCATTTTATTTATTTATATTTTCACAAGTAAATAATGGTGAGAGACGATTTCATGAGAATCAGGAGCCAAGGATGATGGAAGTGGGTTGAGCTGTGGAAGCATTGAAAAGTCATCTCGGGCCCCGGCTAACTCACTTCAATACGCCAACATCAGTCTCAGAGTGTACAAGGCAAATTTGTGCTCAGCCAAATTCTAAACTAATAGGTGTAACTGCCTGATGATTTTCAAATAACCACAGCAGAAATGTTCAATTCATAAATGCCAATGGTCTGCGCTTCTTAGCTAGAAGAAAACATACTGCTCCTTGATTGACTCTTACATTTAGGAAACCTAATAACCCTAATAATAACCTAATAACTTAATAACCTAATAACCGACCCAGGGGCCATCTCAAGTGCATTTGATTTTGCAGGCAAAACCTGAGCACGTGCCCACTTTTGAATATCCTTCCTATTAGGCACACTTCTCATAAAGCTAACCATCTCAGAATATCCCATTGGCTTTGAAGATTATTCTTCCTGACTCCTGTTAGCTTTGTGATTAACAGGGAGGTGGCCCATGAGCCCTGGCAAATTCCCTCCTGCAGGGAAAAGATGCGTTTTCTTTGTCATTCCTTGTAGGTACTACTTACTGATACCAACTGAAGAGATGTCATTGTTCTGAAGTTATAAATGTCACATTGCTTCTTTCCCAGAGGGTTTGGTTTTATTGCATGGCAGTTGTGGACTTTGCTATGGTTCTGATTTGCTTTGCATTTCTCATTATTGCTCTTTCTCCTTTGGAAGCCAGTTTTTAAAAAGGATGATATCCACAGCTCCCCTGGCAAGAACTACATAGGCAGCCAAGGACCAATGCCCTGCCAGGACAAGCCTTGGCTCACCCACTGCCCTACGAAGGTGCTCTAAAATATGTCTCATCGAGGATTAATTTAAAAAAAAAAAACCTTTTATAGTAGTGATATCTCAGAAGGAAAAACATCATCAGCATTTTTGTGTGGCCCCTGGTTTTACTGAAGTTGTAGACATTCTCATGCTTATAGGCCTACAAATGGAGACAGAGGTATGATGCATTGGAGGCTTCTAGAAAAATTGCTACAAGGCAGAAAATGTTATTGTTTACATTCGTTTCACAAACTATATGGCCTTAGAATTCAATCCCTCATTGTCTTGACAAAGTCATAGCTGAGGGATGTTCAATAAACTAGTTAGGTCACTTAAAACAACAAGTAATGCCAATACTGTGTGATCTCGGGCTAACAGCTTGAATTCAGTTTCATCAGTAACACGGAAAGTGGTGATAGCACCTAATTCACCAAGTTGTTATGAAGGTTAAAAAAATACTGAACATCAAGCCTATGGTGCAGTGCCTGTCATATTGCAAAGGGTGTTCCATCTAATAAAAACTACTAGTATTATTACTGAAACAGCTCTCCTGACCCTAGCCAGCGGAGGGCTTCTTCTATTCCTCTGCCATGTTCTCTTGATAAAATATCCTACTGGTGTTTATGTGCTAAGGTAGAGGATAGAGCCCTACAGCCCTATCAGCAAACCCATGTTCTAAACCCATCTGGATACTAACTAGTTGTATGACATTAGTAAGCTGATCCAACTATCTTGACTTCCATTTCTTCATACGTAACCTAAGGACTAGGAAATTAAAAACAAAACAAAACAAAACAAAACACCTTTACACATTGTCATCTCTAACAGTTCTGGCTGTACCAATATGAAAATAACCACCCTGTGGCTCAGTTGGTTAGGCGGCTGCCTTCGGCTCAGGTCATGATCCCAGCGTCCTGGGATCGAGTCCCACATCGGGCTCCTTGCTCGGCAGGGAGCCTGCTTCTCCCTCTGCCTCTGCCTGCCACTCTGTCTGCCTGTGCTCCCTCTCTCTCTGACAAATGAATAAATTAAAAAAAAAAAATTAAAAAAAAAAAAAGAAAAAAAAAAAAAAAGAAAATAACCACCCTGATATACCCTCTTTTGCTTTAAGCTATGGGTTATTACTGTGGCCCTAACTGCCTCAGTTTCCCCCAAAGAATAATCCCATCCTACTCCTCTAAGTAGCAGAGAGCTCAGAATGTTCACTTATTTGCTTATTGTTAGTGGAGTGTGGTGCAGTAAAGTGGATTTATCTGAGCACTGGGGAAATATGAGTGATAATTAGAGTCCTTTCTTTATTTTCTCTGAAAAATTAGACAAGGGGAAGGAGCTGAAATGTAGCAGATTGAACTAGAAATCATAGAATCAGAGACTGGCATCACATAATGGAATATTTGAGTTTGTCAGTAGAAAAAATCCTGACATTATAGCTCTAAATGCAATTGCCAAACAATATTTTGCTTGTTTAGCTACCTTAGAAACTCTAAAATAAAATAGGTTAATTTTTCTGAGATGATTTTTTAAAATATTTTATTTATTTACTTGTCATGGAAAGAGAGGGTGAAAGAACACAAGCAGGGGGAATGGCAGACAGAGGGTGAAGCAGGCTCCCTGCTGAGCAAGGAGCCTGCACAGGGCTCAGTCCCAAGGGTCCTGGGATCATGACCTGAGCCAAAGGCAGACATTTAGCCCAGCCACCCAGGCACTCCTTTTCTGAGATGATTTAACAACTACTCTGTCCAATGGCAGGAGTATGAGGACACTCCACCTCTTCATCCACTAATTTATCACACATTTAGTGAGCGCCTGCTGTATATGGTGCTGAAATGTATGACTTCTCAAAATCCTTTCAGTCCTAAGATTCTCCAGTGTTAGCAAGAGAGGTATTTTTTGACCCCGAACAGATCATCTCTCACATTTACAGACTGATTTCCACCTGTGGATTTCTACCAATTAATCGCTGCTTTTGTGTTGCACTGCTGATCATTAGAAAACTATCTAGAGCCAAAAAAATATTGAATTTAAAAATCTGCTTTATTAATCAACTTTTTGAAAAGATTGAGGGAGTTTCAGCTTTGCATTCAGATCTGCAAATGTCAAAGGCATGGCTAGCTTGAAGTAGGGTATTTATTCTCTACATTTTTCAGTAGAAAATGTGTGAATCTATTTTCGTTGCCTAGGTAATAATACGGCTTTGCTTGGGCTTCCTGGACACACAGCAATAGTACAGAATTGTAATAAACAGCGAAGTGTGGCTGGTATAGTGGAATATTGTAGGAAGTCATTCAGCTTTACCTTTTTTTATTTGTCTTCTGTGCTATTTCTAATAATATCATATTATCATAAAATTACTAATAACTTACTTAAATATGATCATATTTTCTTTTCAATGAAAACTGGAAATTTTTGAGAAGTTTTATGGAAGAGTTTCTTCCTTTTCTAAGAGAAAGTAGAATTATTCAGTGTTCTCTTAGAAGACCTTGATTATAGTCTTTCTTTTTGTGCAGTGATGTTTAACAGTGTTATTATAATTATATGCTTAATGAGCTATATCTTGATGTCAACACATGGATTGTAAACCTTTACATTTCAGTTAAATACTAGTTCTAATGAACTAAATCATCTGAGATTGGGTAGTTGAAAAGATTCATGAGTCAGAAGGTACTTTATAAAGACCATTCATGGCATGATGTATTCAGCATTTGCTGATCATTAATCTGTCAGTGGTCATTGGTATAGGCACTGCTTTGTGGAGAGGTGTGCATGCAAATATACCTATATGTGAATGAGTGTGAATTGGATGGATATGCACCTGTTGTATCAAAGTCTTTGGTTAAGAAAATGAATAAGCAGAGTTCATAGCTGTAATGAAGGTGACTTGCCTCCTTTATTCAAGAGGTAAGTCATTCCCTGTGCTCACAGAAGTCAATGTGGCCAAAAGAACGTGGAAGTCATTTTTTTTATTTTTTAAAGATTTTATATATTTATTCATGAGAGAGCACAAGAGAGAGAAGGAGAGAGAGAGAGAAAGAGCACACAAGCAGCAGGAGGGGCAGTGGCATAGGGAGAAGCAGACTCTCCACTGAGCAGGGAGCCCACTGTAGCGCTTGATTTGGGGACCCTGAGATCATGACCTGAGCTGAAGGCAGACATTTAACTAATTGAGCCACCCTGGAAGTGATATTTTTTAAATTATTGTGTAAAAATATGCTGTTTTTGTGTAATTATTTCTCCCTCTCCAGACTTCATTGTCTACAAAAGAGAGATTCACTTTGTTCTCATATGATGAGAAGCTACCTGACACAGACCACAACAAACTCACTCAAGAGTAATATTGATGAATGATGCTGATGTTTGATGTTATCAATGCAAATTGGTGGATGAAACTGTGGAATAAAACTTTAAAGTAAATTTGTACTTAGAGTCTGATTGGCATATCTTCTATGAATAGATCCAAGTACCTACTATGTCTAAAAAAAAGAATAAATTTACAATTCCAAGGCAAAGGACCAAGTCTTATTTATCATCCTCACTCTGGCTTCTGATGTCATTCTTCTAGTATTTAGGCTTGGTTGTCAAAGGAGCATCTATACTCTCCACATCATTCTTTGTGAGCATTAATTAGGTGGGTTTAAAATTATTGTATCTTCCTCTTCATATGTCTTGTTCTGGCCCTAAACTCATCAGCAGTGTCATTTCCTGGCACTCCACACGTCTGCTGTACATGGGTCACTATAATGACCATTCTAAGAGCTTTTATGCCTGCTTCCCTGTGTGTCTGCATTTTGCACTCCTCCCTTTGCTCATTTTCTCCCTCACCTCCTTCCCTTCTTTTCTTCCCTCCTTTACTTTCTCCTTCTAGGAACACTTATTAGGGATTTTTATTGAAATTTCTTAATCAAGCTAAGGGCCCACTACTGACTAGTGGATCTTAGGTAAAGGTTTGTGCAATGAATGAAGAATAGTCCATCTTCATTCTAGAAAGGTCACTTGGGCAGCAGCATGAAGGTTGGGAAGCAGGTAAGCCTATTAGGAGCCTGCTGCATCCATACTAGCCAGAAATGATAAGGACCTGACTCTAAGGATAGAGTAGAGGAGACACTTGATGAGAGGAAGTTGGGTGGTAGAACAAACAGAACTTGGAGACGGATTTGTTGGGGAAGAGGAGGTGTACATTAAAGCCATGAGTGCAGAGAAGAGATGAGAACTCCCATATTCATTGGATAATTTAAATCCAACCGGCTTAAAAGTCCTGTCCTCTCCTCCAGGAATCTTTTTTTTTTTTTAAATCTCCTTCAGATCAAATTAATTGCTCCTTTCTCTTGATTTCCATCACTTTATAGTGAATTGAAATATTTTGGTTTTGTTGATTGTAAACATCTAAATGTTATTATTTCTTCAAGCCTGAGGCTGTACCTGGTTTGCTATTATATCTTCCACATGCAGCATGACCACTGATGGGTCACAAGTCCTCCACAGATACCTGGGGACCGAAATCCTATTTACTGTTGTATGTACTGGTTATTTTTCTTAAATTTTCTTACAAATAAAGATACTTTCCACTTCTGTGAATTTCTCAGTCTACTGTGCAATGTAGGTCAAAATTCTTGAGTAATCTACAAATATATTTTAATTTTTTGTTAAAATGATATTAGACAAACTTAAGAATTGCAAAGATAGTAGAATGAGTTCCTCTGCCTAGAATTCTCTACTGCTACTGCTAACATCTTGTATAACCATGGTATAATTATCCAAATTTAAAAATTGATATTAACATAATATAATATAATATATATACTATAGTGCAATAATATAGTAAATTGGTATTAACATGGTATAGTATAATAGTAAAATTAATAGAATATAATTAATATTTATATTATATATTATTTATCATATGATATATACATATATCACATATAATTTATACATACCATATATATCACATATCTATTTATCATGATATATATCAATTATGTTAATTGATATATAATATAGTATAATTTAGTATATGATATAGCATAGTATAGAATACTGTATATGATATAGTGTATGTATAAGATAGTATATATATAAAATACACAGTATATAATACTGTATATAATACAGTGTATATATAATATAGTATATAAAATACTGTATATAATATAGTATAATTATAGTATACTATAACATAGTATACTATAATATACATAACATAGTATAATAATATATAATATATTATATATATATTATAATAGCATAATATACATAATGATTTAATACAATTAATCAATAATTAATTTAATTCCTATTAAGTAAGTTATGAAATTGATTCAGATTGATCTCAGACCCTAGGATGATGACCTGAACTGAAGGCAGATGCTTAACCAACTGAGCCACCCAGGCACCCCTGATTCATATTTTCCATGTTTTTCTGCTAATTTTCTTTTTCTATTCCAGGAGCCAATCTAGGATACCACAAATTCCTTTCTTTATTTCTTAGTCTTCTCCAATTGCTCAAAGTTCTTCCATCCATTTTGTTTTATGATCTTGATGCTTTTGAATGGTGCTGGCCAGGTATTTTGCAGAATGTACCTCACTTTGGCTTTGTCTGATATTTTCTCATGAGTGACCCGAGGTTATGGATTTGGGGAAGGGATGTCCCAAAGGAGATGTCCCCTTTTGTCACATTATCTCATGAGTATTTGCTATCATTATGTTTTATTACTGGTGATGTTAACCTTGATCTCCTGGTTAAAGTGGTGTCTACCAGGTTTCCTTCTCCATCGTAAGTTATTATTTCCCCTTTTCATACTCTATACTTTATAAACAAGTCATTAAGTCCAGCCCATTCTCAAGAGAAAGGGATTTAGCCTTTGCCTCCTAGAGGAAGGAATGTCAAATAATTTGCAGACATATTTTAGAACCACTGCAGTAATTAATATTTTGAAGGAGCTAGTTTGAGGTTATACAAATATCCTGTTTTTCCTTAAAGTCACTAATTTTAATGCTCATAAATAGATTTTTTTTTTCCTTTCAGGGACTATTGCCATAGTAATATATGGTCATTTTCTGTTTTTCTAGTTTTTATGCATTAATTAATTGAAATTCTTCCAAAAGGAAGACTTCTCCCTTCTCCTCCATTTGCTTGTTTATTCCATCTTATTTATATTTGCATAGACTTGGATTTTTATTTTATTCTTTGTTTTGATTCCAGAGCTGTCATTGATTTATTGCTAAAATTATTACAGCTTTAGCCATTGGGAACATTTTTTGTTTAGCCTCTGTGTCATTTTCATATGACCCCTGGCTTGTTTTGTTTGTTTGTTTGTTTGTTTTTGTTTTATTGTTGCTATTGTTGTTTGGGCAGGGTAGTGGTGGGTATGGGTGTGTACTCTTTTAGTTTTTGGCACAGCAAGATGCTCTGGATCCATCTAGTATTTTCTCTGTCACAGTTCTAAAATTAGCATTTTCTCCATGGAGCCCTGATTCCTTTTACTGGAGAATGTTATTTAAAATCCAGGATTCAGACAAAAGATGTGCTGGTTGCTCCTTGGGGGTCACTGCTTCTAGTCCCTTTCAGTAGACCGTTCAGAATTACCTATATCTATATTAATGTATATATATGTACTTACCTATATTTCTCTATCTGTCCATCTATCAATCATCTACCTACCTACCTACTTATTAAAATAAACAGGAATTTATAGTGATGATTGAACTCCAACCCAGCATCACAGGGTTCACTGTAGCATCCCTCGCTGCTTATCTGCAACTTTATTTGCAAAGTTGAAACCATGACTCACATTATATACAATATATTTCCATATTTATTCAATCCTGTGTGTATGCAAACTTGTTTTAGAGTTGGTACAAAGTAGAATGCAGTGTCTGTGTACAGTTCTTTTTGTCTTTTGCCTCACAATATCTAGTTAAAACTCTGTTTTCCAAAGTTGCTTAGGTCAACAACTTTCTTCTCTATCATGTTTACCATGGTTATGTATACACATGTAGTACAATTAGACTTATTTGTCACAGGCTGCACTCCGTCTTGGATTCTTCCCACATTTTGGATGACTTTTTTTTTTCCATTTAAATGGAATAAAATGTACTCTTTGCAGTATATAGCTATGAAAAATTCAGAGTGTATGTATCTACTACCATTCTATCTTACATGTTGTTCTGTAAATCCCCAAATTCCCTCATGCTTCCTCTTTGTAGTCACTCTACCCCCAACCAGTAACAAGGGATTGTTTTTCTATCCCAACATCTTGCCTTTTTCAGGATGTAATATAAATAGAATCATGACAGATAGCTGCTTGGGTCTACCTTCTTTCACTTAGAAAAATACATTTAAGATTCATTCCTATCAGTGCATGAATCAATTTTTCATTCCATTTTATTGCCAATCAATATTCCTTCATACGAATGGACATACCACAGTTTACTCATTAGCTTACTGAAGGACGTGTGAGTTGTTTCCAGTTTGGAGCAACTGTGATTAAAGCTGAAGTTATTAATAAAGCTGCTAATAGGTTTTTTCATGCACATAAGTTTTCAACTTACTTGAGTAAATACCTAAGTTTTGATGAGTTGCATTATGATGTTCAAGTTTAAGAGTTTCTTATATATTTTGGTAAACAGTTTTTTTTAATCAGATATATGATTAGCAAATATTTTCTTCTAGTCTGTGGCTTATCTTTCATTCTCTTTAACATCCTATTTGACAGAACAAAACCTTTAAATTTTGCTAAAACACAATTTATCAATTTATTCTTTTTTTTTTAAAGTATCTTTTTTTTTTTAAGACTTTATTTATTGATTTGACAGAGAGAAATCAGAAGTAGGCAGAGAGGCAGGCGGAGAGAAAGGGGGAAGCAGGCTTCCGTCGAGCGGAGAGCCCCATGTGGGGCTCGATCCCAAGACCCTGAGATCATGACCTGAGCCGAAGACAGAGGCTTAAACCACTGAGCCACCCAGGCGCCCCTATCAATTTATTCTTTTATGTATCATGCTTATGGTGTATTTCCAAAACTCTACGAAAGTGAAGATCATGTATGTTCTCCTAGAAGTTTTATAGTTTTATGTTTTCTATTCAATTATAATCTTTATGGGGTTATTGTTTGCATAAGGTATAAGGTAAGTCTTGAGGGCTTTTTTATGCATATGGATATCTAATTTTTTCATTTATGGAAAATATTTTCATTTCTTCATTGAATTGCTTTTGTATCTTTGTCAAAAGTCAATTGACTACATTGGTGCACATCTATTTCTGGGCTCTCTATTCTGTTCCGATCTATGTGTCTATGATTTTCCCAATACCAAAGTTTTGATTAGTATAAATTTATAGTAAGTCATAAAATTGTGTAATGTGAGTCTTTCAACTTTGTTCATTTTTAAAAATATTGTTTGGCTATTCTAGGTCCTTTGCCTTTCTTATTAATTTTAGAATCAGCTTGTCAAGAACTACCAAAAAATACTTGCTGGGATTTTTTTAGGGAATTGTACAGAAGCTATAGACCAATTTGGGAAAAATTGAGATTTTAACAATATTGAATTTCCCAATCCACGAATATGGTATATATCTCTCTGTTTATTCAAGACTTAAATTTTCTTAATGAACATTTGTAGTTTTCAACATGTAAATCCTACATGTATTTTCTTCTCTCGTACATTTGCTTTGTTTTGGGCCCCACTCCTCATTGCTGTTGTGAATGTTGTTTTTGATAGCTTTTGTGTGTGTGTGGCGCTGGGGGGTGTTTGTTTTGTTTTCAATTTCAATTTCTTATTGCCAGCATTAGGAATAAGACTTACTTTTGTATATTGACCTTCTATTCTGTGGCCTTTTTAAACTCACTGATTAGTTATAGACTGGTGAAGCCATATGAGGCTGGATTTTTTTTTTTTTTGCAGAATTTTAAACTATAATCTCATTTATTAGATACAGGATTATTGACATAATCTATTTTTTTTTCTTGAATGACTTTTGGTAGTTTATATTTTTCAGGAATTTATTGATTTTACCTAAATTGTCAAATTTATGAGGATAGAATAGAATTGTTTGTAGTTCCCATCATTCTCCTTTTAATGTCTATGGGATCAATACTGGTATTCCCTCTTTCATTTTCAGTATTGGTAATTTGTGTTTTCTTTCTTTTTTCTTGTTCAATCTGACTAGTTTTGTCAATTTTATTAATCTTTTCTAAGAAATTACTTTTGGTTTAATTTTTTTTTCTATTTTCAATTCATTGATTTCCATTCTAATAAAATTTAATAAATAAACTATTTTATTGCCTTTCTTATGCTTGCTTTGGATTTAAATTGATGTTTTTTTCCCTCTGATTTCTTTTTGAAGCTTAGGTGAATGATTTGAAAACTGTTTTTTATGAATGTAAGCATTAGTGCTACAAATTTACCTGTAAGTGCTGCTTTAGCTGTGCCCCACAAATTTTGTATGATGTATTCTCATTTTTATTAAATTCAAAATATTTAAAATATTTTCTTGACATTTACTCTTTGATCCATGGATTATTTTACAAGTGTGCTGTTTAGCTTTCAAGTGCTTGGGGATTTTCCATACATCTTTTTGTTTGTTTTACGCTCCAGAATATACACTTGAGGGGAATGTCCATTATGCAGTTGTTGGGTGGAAAGTTCTATAAATGTCATTTAAATCAAGTTGAAAGATAGTGTTACTCAGGTCATCTACATCCCTACTTATTTTCTGCCTGCTTTTTCTATCAATTACTGAGAAAGGAGCAAATTCTCAACTACAGTTATGGATTTATTTCCTTTTTCAGTTCTGTTAATAATTTTTGTCTCACATCATTTAAATCTCTGTTAGGTGTGTATACACTTAGGATGGTTACTCTTCTTTCCCTCATCAGCTTTTTCAAGGAAACTTCATTAGGATTCTTACCAAACTTGCCCGAATGTTTGCAGGGTTCATAGAGAAGAATACTATAAGAGACCACAGTCCTGTTATTCTGCACCTGGAGGGGCTTGATCCCTGCTGATAACCCACACTTAGCCTTTAGTGATTTGTTAAAAACATTTTCATCTTAATCTTCTTACCAGCTTCTGAGGTGTCCAACAGTCTACCCCAGGTAAGCAAAGGCTTGGGTTTTGTTACTCCCTGTAGATACCTTTCTTTCTCCAGATTTCATTATGGTTGATTGCTCTCCAATCTTAGTTTTCTCATAGGTTGAAGAGAAGTTGTCCATTTGCTCTTCAGTCTTTTCCTGGTTGGAAAGGTTGGAGTGACAGTCTCCACATTTCCAAGTTGAAACTAAATACCTCACAATTTTTTTTAGAATTGGAAATCTTACTGATAGAAATTCGTGCTATTTTGCCCTTTGACTTCCTATGTTTCTAGGAATCGTGGTCCACTGAAGCTCTCCACTGGCAGAATATTACTTAAATCTTTCTGGACTCTTCCAAGCATTGACTTTCACAATGAAAATTGTGTACAGTTGATGCTTGAACAAACACACGGGTCCAATTATATGTGGATTTTTAGTAAGCACAGTATAGTATAGTAAATCTCTTTTCTCTTCCTTATGACTTAATAACATTTTCTCTTCTCTAGCTTAATTTATTATAATCATCTATAATATATAAAATATATGAAATATGGATTAATTATTTATAATATTGATAAGACATCTGGTCAACAGTAGACTATTAGTAGTTAAGTTTGGGGTGTCAAAAATTAAAAATGAATTTTCAGGTGCATGGGGCATCAGCACCTCTAACCTCCGCTTTGTTTCAGGGTCAACTGTATTTTTCTGCTATTCTTTTCTATAGTTACATGTATCTGTTCTGTGTATCTGTACAATTACATTGGTGTCTTTTTGGAAAAGAACTACTTATAAATCTCTGTGCCTTGTGGGATGGGTTCACTGTTGAGAATGTGTTAAATAAGGGAAATGATAATCTCAAAGAAAACTGTGGTAAACATCACTAACTTTTACAGTCTCCAAAGCAATATTTCTCTAGCGTTAGCCTCAGCTCTTCTGTCTTTTAATCAGTATGTGTGTTGTGTTTAGGTAATAGAAATCATTTTTCTCAGGAATATTTTCTGTTTTCCCTTTTTTAGTGTAGATTGTTATTAGTCATAGCATAGTAATATTCAATTGAAAAATTACTTAACTCCAAAAAGGTATAAATGCCAATATCTTAACATTCAATAATGAATACCAATCATTAATTATCATTCATCTAATCATATCATTTGATATAGAGTTTAGAATTTTAAAAAAATATTTAAAAAAATAAAAAATAAGGAACAGGAAGTTTTTGCTCTTAAGCTGATCTGGGGCATCGTGTTGTTAAGCAGTGACACAAAGCAAATTTATTTTTTAATAGTTTAGTTTGATGAAAAAGGGTCAGAGAAATATGGGGATTCTATTTTTACTGCTTGAGGCAATCTCATTTGCAAAACCATTTCAAACCAAAGCCCATCTATCACTATGTAAATGATCTAGAATAATGTTTTTCAGTATTGGTATGTTTGGATTTAGAAATCCTGCTTTTACCTTATGGCATTGAAGAAATAATTCTTATTGAAAGGTCACCGTCCATTGCTTCATCCTTCTTTTAACTCCCTTATACATCCAGTGTACACACACTTCCTTTCATGCAACTGTTTTTCATATCCAGTGGGTTTTCTGATGGACACAAACAGAAAAATCACCACATTTGAATGACCTTCTTAATAATTAAGACACTTGAGAAGCTAATGAAAAGCCTTCTTGCTGCCAAGCCCACTAGTCTAATATTTAGAGTAATAAGAATGGAACTAGGTGAACTTTTGATGAAAATCTGTTGCAGATTTTTTTCTAAGACTTTATTATTTATTTGACAGAGATCACAAGCAGGCAGAGATGCAGGCAGAGAGAGAGGAGGGGAAGCAGGCTCCCTGCTGAGCAGAGAGCCCGATGCGGGGCTCGATCCCAGGACCCTGGGATCATGACCTGAGCCGAAGGCAGAGGCTTAACCCACTGAGCCACCCAGGTGCCTGTTTCAAATATTTTGTTTCAAATATTTAAGCATAGTTTAGAATTTAAGAACTCTCACTCTTAAGGGTTTGTTATCACTTTCTGTGGTTAGGTAAAAAGTGCCTGGTTAAAATATGTAGCTCTAGCTGGAGCAGTAGATGCATGATGGCTGTCACTGAAATCTTAGTTTATTAACTCATTAATAGATGGTACATATTTTCCAAAAGAGAGTATAAGAATTTGATTCCACTGAGAGGTGAATCAACTGTGAACTACCCTGGCATCTTTGCCTTCCCCCAGGCTTTAATGCAGCCAAGTTATAGTTAAGTTCCTGTGAACTTCTTTAAAGATTTTATTTATTTGACAGACAAAGATCACAAGTAGACAGAGAGGCAGGCAGAGAGAGGAGGAAGCAGGCTCTCTGCTGAGCAGAGAGCCTGATGCGGGCTGGATCCCAAGACCCTGGGATCATGACCTGAGCCGAAGGCAGAGGCTTTAACCCACTGAGCCACCCAGGCGCCCCCCCTGTGAACTTCTTAGGCACAAAAAAGCCAATGAGGTTGATGAAATAACTGAAGCATGAAACTGATTATCAAAAATGGTTGGTGGTTGCTAAACGAGTCATATTTCTTCTTGGAAAGAGCTTCATATTTACATCAGTAAGGGTCTTTCTAAGGTTCCAGATACGCATGGTGACCCAAAGAGAGTACTAAAAGCAAACTGCAAACTCAGTAATCTCTGTTTCCCCTCCTCACAGGCGATGGACTGTTTCACCTCTCAAAATAATGCAAAAGATCACTAAGAGCATAAACTTGACCCTCATAACAAAATTGCTGACTTGTGTTTTTCCTAAAGGGCAGAGAAATAGTTTAGACTTTAAAAGTCTGCTTTTCTGAGGTCTGCAAACTCGTGGACCCATTTATGTTGACAAAGTGCTTAATGAAGCCAAAGAGATGACAATACCAAAAAAGAGTTTGAAAACAAGATTTGGCTTTCAGAATCCAAATAAGAGTGATCCATTGAGATAACCAGCTGTAATTCTTTTACATAGTATATATACTTTTTTCACCCTCAAATGTGCTTCATAATATATCCTGCTTTTCTTGAAGGAAATTACTACGCTTTCTAGATTAAGATAATAATAGTGATGAAATAATAGACTGTTATATTTATAATCAGTAATTATGTAGTCACCAAATAAGTGGCCAGTATCTAGGGAACAAGCAATTATATGAGCTATGATTACTAAAGAAGTAATTATGATGAAAGATAAACCCCTCTTAGTTGTGCTTTTTTTTTTCTCTTAAGACTGGCATTTACATAACACAGTCCCTAATCCTTAGAGGATGTTTGTTTAGGTCTGAGAGAATGTGCATCTGTCATGCACACTTTCATTCAGGAAGACTTGGTGTTCCTGGATTTGATGTTCTCATTTTCAGCCTAGTGACTGACAGTTTGAAGGACGGTGGCTTTCCTTCACTAGTCTACAGCACAGATTTGAATCATTTGCTCAAGATTTCTGCGCAGGATTCTAGACCGCCTGGCAGGGCACCCCAGTGTCATGACCTGTGAGGTCTCTCATCTCGTGAGAAAAGCTCTGGGGTCCAGGACAAAAAGATAAAAATAGCTGCTGTCCACAGTGACCGAGCTAAGGGAACATAGTTGTCGTGGTCTGAACCTGTGTGTCCCCCGCCCCCCAGATGTTAAAATCTGATTCCAAAGGTGATGGTATTCATGGTTAGGGCCCTTGGCAGATGTTTAAGTTATAGGGTGGAGGCCTCACAAATGCAATTAGTGCCTTATTAAAAAGGCTCTAAAGAACTCCTCAGCCCATTTGGCCCTTCCCATACAACTGGGAAGAGAGCCCTCACCCAACCATGCTGGCATCTCAGACTTCAGGACTCCAGAACTGGCAGAAACAAGTTTCTACTGTATAGAAGCTACCCAGTCTGTGGTATTTTGTTACAGCAGCCAGAAGAGACCAAGACAGTCATAAACACTTGGGAAAACAGAACTTTGGAGGAAATTACATACAGAAGAGATTTGATCAAATTTGGAAATTCTCAAAGTTTTTAGAACATGACCCTATGAGTAGTATAGGGCAACAGTGACCTTGCTAGACATAGGTAGTGTTTTTTTTTTTTTTTAAACCATCAAGGTCTTATTTTAACTGGTACAATGGAACACAAGAATTTTTCTTTAGAGATAATAGCATTAAAAACAAAAACAAAACAAAACAAAGCTCTATTTAGCAAAAATACCCGTATTTCAAATAGACCTCAAAACTGTTATTTCCTATCTATTTCTGTTTAGGGCATGTTGGTTTTTTTTTTTTTTGTTTTTTTTTTTCTGATCCTGGATATTCTGTGTGTGTATTGGTTCTGCATGTATACCGAGTGAGAGCTAGGGTAGGCTCAGAGAAATGCAAGACCAGATTACCAATTGTTGGAAATACTAGGATGGGTTAAAAGTTGCAGGGAACTCCCATGAGTGCCAGTACCATACTGTCTTGATGATGACAGCTTTGTAATAGAGCTTGAAGTCCAGAATCGTGATGCCACCAACTTTGGCTTTCTTTTTCAATATTACTTTGGCTATTCGAGGTCTTTTCTGGCTCCATATAAATTTTAGGATTATTTGTTCCATTTCTTTGAAAAAAAATGGGTGGGATTTTGATAGGGATTGCATTAAATGTGTAGATTGCTTTAGGTAGCATAGACATTTTCACAATATTTGTTTTTCCAATCCAGGACCATGGAACATTTTTCCATTTCTTTGTGTCTTCCTCAATTTCTTTCATGAGTACTTTATAGTTTTCTGAGTATAGATTTTTAGCCTCTTTGGTTAGGTTTATTCCTAGGTATCTTATAGTTTTGGGTGCAATTGTAAATGGGATTGACTCCTTAATTTCTCTTTCTTCTGTCTTGTTGTTGGTGTA